>SNQJ01S0027350.1:149096-163746 GCA_010110895.2 Picea sitchensis | reverse complement strand
CTCTTCCATCCTGCTTAGTCTTCTTTGTAGGTTCCTTTTCTTCGACAATTGATGCTTCATGTTTATCCTTCCTTTTCTTTAGCTCGGGACAGTGATTCTTGTAGTGACCATACTTTCGACAGTTGAAGCATTGTACTTCTGAAATGTCTTTCTCTTGATTTGGATTCCTCCTTGAGCCAAACTTCCTTTTGTTCCTGAAGTTCTTGAATCTTGTTGTGAAGGCTTGATCATTGTACTTCCTCTGGGGCTTCTCTTTTGCATTGATCCTTGATTCTTCTTGAGCACAGAAAATCCAAAGTTCTTCAAATGTCAGATACTCCTTCCTTGTGTTCATGCTTGCGGCAAATGCATCCCACGTCTTGGGAAGACCATTGAGTACTATGTTCACCAATTCCTTCTCTGACATGATCTCTTCAATNTCAAACTTTGGCTTCACGATATCCAACACTTTATTCTTGGCAAGGATGAGGTCAATCCTTTCCTTCCACGTTCTGAATTTAGAGGCTCCATCTAACTTGTTCTCAGACTTCATAGAGTTAGTCATGGCTTCTTGACTTGGTCAAACCCTAGATTTGACCAGAAATTCAAACATCACATTTTGGCTTGATGAGAGTATCAGGAGATGCACTAGGCTAGGGCACACTAATATATCCAGAGATTAGGTCATTCCATTCGCTTAAGGTGCCTCAACAAGAGGTTTAGGGTTTCTGCAACTGCTCCTGCTAGTAACCCTAGCGGCAGTGTCTTGGAAGCTACTTCTGCTAGTAACCCTAGCAACAGTTCTTCAGCGAGCTCAATATTCTAGTGGTTATGTTTCCTTCCAGCGTTTAGATGGAATGAAGGAGGTGTGGGCCCATAACCTGTTATAATATATAATATTGTGTGCTCGTTTTACCATTGACGATACCCTCGTCACCCAACCATAGGTCGAAGCCACCCTCCAATCACCTTAACCTTGACTGAGAATTTATTCGGAAGCAAAACCTAGGCTAGATAGCCAAACAAGGTGTAGCGCATCTTCCTCCAAGGACAGCGCACCAACAATAGCTGATCATATATTCCAAACCCTATCCAAGAGATAGTCCAAGCCCTAGCCAAGAGATAATCCAAGCCAAAATTGAAACTGGTTGCTGCAGCAGCTGCACCTGCAGCTCTCCTCCACACGTGCGCACCAAACTAGGAACTGCAATGCGCACCATTTGTTGCTCTGCAATTCTGAGATGTGTCAAATGAGAACTGGTGCTCTGTATTTATAGTGGTTTTTCCAAATTTGTTGGGGTCGACTTCTCCTTCTGGATATGTGTCTGTTCAGTATATTATTATTATTTCTATCCGACTTCTTCTCTTGGAGGCTAATAACCTAATATAAATTATCTTCTTGAGATGACAATACTTCTAGGATTATTAGCCAACTCATTAGGGTTTTCTCTTTCTTTTCGGAGTCTTCTATTCTCGTCAGGTTCACACGTGGAGGTAAATACCTCCCGCAGCTACCATAATATTAACATCATCTACAAAAACCACAGCCAAGAGGGGAAGGAAGTTGCATTCCCCTTCACCTAATCCAGCAACTAAGATCAGAATCAGGAAGCCTTTTACTAAATTATCAACCCACAAGGAAGTTGTTGAAGCAGAATTCTTACCCAAGGCTTTAGTTCCAAGGAAAGAGAAAGATAAGGGTAAAGGCATTGAGAAGCCTATTGAGGTGATAGACAGAGCCTTTGTTCAGCAGAAAGATAAAGGTTAATCCATTGAGAAACCTATTGAGGTTATCAACATCAACACTCCACCTAGTAATCCCACTTTCAAAAGATTGATTAGACAGCTTAGGGAGGCTAGAAAATAAGTTTCTCGTTTGAATGAAGAAAGTTTGACTGAGAGAAGAAAGATGAAGGAACTCATGGACATGTATAGTGAAACCCTTGATCTGGAAAGGTTTTCAACAGGAAGAGCCTTGCCTCTCCATAGGCAACTTAAGACCTTGTACAAGAAAAATAGAAGCTTTTAGTCCCAAAACAGAAAGCTCAAGGAGGAATTGCATCATTTCAAGGATGAACTAGCCCACAAGAACTTAAATGTTCTGGTACAAGCTGCAATAGAAAGAGATGAACCTGGAGTTAAGAGGAGTATCCTTGCAAAGGAAAAATATGTTGCTATGATAGAGGGAAGTTCTCCTGCAACAAGGAGGAGTGCTAGATTGATGAAGTAGTTGGGGGATGACAGATCCATTTTTGTGGGTGGTCTCTTTTTGCAAGTGTGAAATGATCAAGGAAGTATGATTTTTCTACCTATACAGGCATCTACATGCTCCTAGTCCATCATCTAATTTTTTTGTGTTTTTGAAGAATTGATTACATCACACAAAAAAAACATAGAGATTTTGTAGTGCCATGGCGCTACGGAATCGTCTATACAGGATTTTCTGCAATTGCACTACCAAAAGTGCTATGAAATATCCTAGACAAACTCAACAATGGCGCTACAGAATCTATAGAGTTATTTTATGGATGGCGCTACTAAATCTATAGAACTATTTTATGGAGTGGCGCTACGAAAACTACGGAGCTATTTCAGGAGTGGCGCTACAGAATCTGCAGATCTATTTCAAGAGAAGTGCTACGGAATCTGCAGAGTTGTTTTGAAAAGGGTGCTATAGAATTGGCTACCAAATGCACTACATAATGGTGCTACGAACTGGCCCTTGCAGTCAAAGATTCGAATTCATGACTCCTTCTCGATTTTTGGCGATGTGGAGAGAATGAAGGATCATAGGTGGCATCTTGGAAGCAACATACGACCATTGGAGGACACTTGGCACTGAAGAATAATGTGCCTAAGCTAGAATAAATTCCATTTAATTCTTGATGGAGTGGTTGCCAACATGGCTCCTAAATTGTAGCAGTTTGTTAAGATTTGTTAGCACAGGTGTTAGAATTGTAGTTGTTTTGGAGAATCCTAGGATAGGAAGTCCAGCTCGCACCTATAGTTTTTTCATTTCCTCTTTTGATTATAAATACATCTTCTAAATTATTAGAGAGGTTTGAATGGTTGATCAGGGCTCCCTGATTGTAATGTTTTGACTAAGCAAAGTTATTCGCTGGTTATGTATTGGACTTGAGACATTTTGACTAATAGAAGTCAATTTTCTTTTATCATCTTGTAGCCTCTATACTGAAATACTCATGATTGGATAATCCATATGAGATGTTGTGGTTGTATTATAATGAATGTTTGATTATAATGTTTCTATGAATGTTTTTTAGTGTTCATAAACTTTAAGTTCAAGAAGTTCTTGTGACTGAGTTTTTCTTCCCTTGGCCACTTGAAGACCTAATGTCAATAGTAAACCTTTACACCTTCCTCACTAAGTCTTCCTCATAATCACTTTTACCCCAAATCAATGACTAAAGTTAATCAAGACCTCATTTTCTTATGCATGCTAGCCTAGATTTTTGAGTTAAAACATTTTTATTCTGAGTTTTTTCCATTTGACCTTTAATCACTCATTTACATTTACAAATATTTTGATGAGTATTGGGATTATCCTCTCGCAATATGAGGGTGATTATCAGTGATAACAGTGCCATAATTCTCAAGGAAATAGAATTATCTTACCTGTGACAGGAGAAGTATGTAAGCTCTACACTGGATAAAACTACTAATTGCAAATGGTAAAAATGACTTTGAAATTCGAAGTGATTTATTCAAAAGGTTTATTGATCTTCCTATAGCTTTACTGACGAAGAATTTATTAAACTTAATGTAATTCATTACCTGGTGATTCACAATACTTATTTGAAATCATTAACCTTAATCAATCATAAATATCATTAATACTTCGATTGTTCACGTTCGAGAGTTTTGGATGTGACAGGGTAGAAATATCCCAAAGTCCGAATTCGCGGAGAAGTTAATCTCTGAAAAATCACTTTTAAATATTAATTAATCATCTTTAAAATGTTTCATTAACTTTAAGTATTTCGGAAGGTCGGACTTCGGAAGTTTTGAATATAGCACAAGATAAATTTCCCAAAATCTAAAACTATGAAGTAATTAATTAACTCTTAATCATGACTAATTAAAGTCGTTAATTGTTTTATTAATTCCCTAAAAACCCTTTTTGCTTTTTGTAATCACTTTACTTTGAATCTTTGATAATAAGGGGATTGTGAAATCAAAAAATCCTGAAGAGCGCACCAACAAAACCCTAACTATCAGCCCTTTCGGCAACACCTGTGAAGCAGATGAAGTCTCAACTGAGGTAGAGGCAGGGGTGGTTGCAGGACTCAAATGTCTGCAACCTTAGCTGGGACACTGATCTGTGATTATATATTTTACAGGGAACTTAGCATAGATCATTCATCAATATTTAAACCTTATGGTACTTCGCAGATAGCACAGAGCATCGCAGTGAATACTTAGAGTAAAGATAATTCAATACTTAGCCACAGAAATATAGATTAGATTCAGCAGATCAATCACTGAGAATCTTATATATCATATCTAACATTCATTCATATATCATAAGAACAGAGCATAACTATATCTATTTAATCACATCAAGCACTTAGCCAAGAAGGAGATAAACACATTAGGTCGAAGCACAGAGCACAATACACAAAGTTACCGTGTTTCACCCCCACCCTGGGGCTACGTCCACAAAGTCTTCTTCTTTATATTATCTCGATCAAGCGGTTATAGCACAAAGCTTCAGTGACCCTTACTTCACACAGGACAGAATATCTGTGCAGCTCACTAGATCCTTCTTCCTTGCACTTCAGCACAAAACTACAACAACTTGCACTTAGCTTTTCAATATCCTTACAATCATGCACATAGCACTTGCAATATACATCCAATAACACTGATCCAACTACTAGCACTAAGCCTTTATCTATACATCACATAGATGTACTACCATTCTCTACTTACATTTCCTAAGTATATATTTATAGATTACAAAATGGGCCTAAGCGTGGGTAAACCCATGGGCTGACATCCCTTTCCCTTTACATCAACCCAAAACCCTAAAAGGGACCCAAAAATAGGTCTTGCTTCCCTAATTTCTTCTTCGCATTGCACTCCATCTTTGGCAAGTTGTCTCAATCAAAAAAATGGTCAAATATGACCAAGTATTCTTCAAAACTTGGTCAAGGGCCAATAGGCCCCCAACACTCACCTGTGACCATCCCAAGTCACTTAGGTCCGATCAATTCCACCTCGAATGCCTCGAGCTTGGCTTGAGCTACTTCGACCTGCTGCAGTGTAACAACCTCTTGCTCAGTAAGTTCTTGGATCATTGTGTCATTGAGCGATACTTCCAAGCTCTGTTCTGTAGTGATGACAACCTGTTTAAGTTCATCTCCCTGGATTTCAAGTTCAGCGAATAGTTGGCATGCCTTTTCTTGGATTTGCTGAATTCGTTGGAAGACTTCCATCACTTTACTTTGTAGCGTATGTACCTATTGTTGGGATATGCGTTGTTCTACGAACCTCTTCATTCTTTTGACTGGGGTCAAAGTCTTTATCTGCGCCTGTAGTGTGTCTGCATATTGCTTTGCTTCTTGGAGATGTGACTCCAATGTCTGCAATTCTGGATTCTCTGCGAGGGTTTCATAAGTCTGGGTGCTTCTAGCGCCCAGCTGCTTTCATTCCAAGGCAAAGGTTTTTAATCAGCCAACTTTGCTTCAAGAAGTGGCCTCTCTTAGATCTCTTATTTCTTGGGGGGTCTCGGGAACGTTGCAGAGCTCCAGATCTATGATGCGCTATTGGAGTTGTTGGATTACTTCTTCCAGTTGGGTCACCTGTTGTGGGAGATGGTGTTCCATATTCACTTATATGACTGTCACAGAGTGCAGTGCCTTGTGAACCCTTTCCTATACTTCAAGTTGCTCGGCTAGCAACTCTGCCTTTTCCTCATCCCACTTCACTTTTAGGTCAATCTTTTCCTATTCTACCTCATTCTGTTGTTCTAGAAGTGCTTTATGTTCTTGCATCAAAGCCTGGGTGGCTTGTGTTGTGTCTTCTTGAGCTCGTTGAAAGCGAGCTTCGACTTGATCAACGATCTGGTGTAATTGAATGGGCTCATCGCATGTTCCTAATGTTCCACTTATCAAGGGAACTATAGAAACTACTTGGCTAGACTGCAGTGCCTGCTACACTTCTTTGAGTTCTCCCTTGATTCAGTTGAATAGCTCCTCCTGCTTTGTTTCTTGCTTTTCTGCGAGCTCTAGTGAAACATCATTCAGCGCGGCAATTAAGAAGTCAAAGTCATCTGGGGTAAGGGTAGTTTTAAGCATGGTCCAAGTGGCCTTAGCTTTCTTTCGGAAGGAGGGTTTTGGTGGTGTCATCTTTCTTTTCATGGAGGGATCCTTCTCCTCTCTAGGTGGAGTAACATCACCTCTGTTTTGATCAACTTCTGTACCGCCTAGCTCGTCACCATCACCTCCCTATGCATGTGAGATTGAAGTAGTCTTCGTGGACATGCTAGGGACATCTTCAACTTCATCATCCTTCTTAGTCCTGCTTGGACCAGGTGTATCCGGCATAGCTTCAGGGCTTTCCTCGTCGGACATGTCTGCGGGGTCTACTGCAACAAGGAGGTCCACCGACCATTCCTTGGTAATCTCCTCCAAGTCATCTTCTGCTAGCTTGTAGTAGGATTGGAGTTGTTGTTTATGCTCATCACCGAGCACTGTAATATAGGTGAAGTGGTGGTCTGTGCTAAAATTCATCAGAGGTCTAAACCTATGAATTACATTTGGGGTTATTCGCAGTGTAGACTGAATTGCATTCTTCAGTTGGTTGAAGTAGGTGTGGAATACATCATTGGACTGCCACTACTTGTTCATGTCACTGGAGTACCACAGCATACAGAACTTCATGGATAGTGGTTCGAAAGGTTCGATCTCTGGAAACGTGGCTCCCTATGGAAGTTCCCAAACGATGAAAGCAATGAGTATGAGCAACAAACTAAAGTGGAACTCATACCCTTAGTCTTGTGCTCCTCTACAATCCATCTCTAACTGGTTTACAAGATACTGTGCCCAATTCATCTATAGTCCCTCGGCACACTTCCCTGCGAGGTCAACTATGAAGCCAATCACCTGTGTTGTTCTGTTCTTACAAACTAACTTTCCCACGATCATATGACATGCAAGGCACACTGCACCACTCTGGATAGAGGCTACCTTGTAGCCTCGTGTACCCTTCTCTACATCACCATAATTTTCCTTTATCTACTGTGCTAGTGCTCGGTCTAAGGTCTTGCCTGGGTAAAAGTCATGTGGGTCAAGGCCTTGCATGCTAAGTCCTGTGATCCAATTTATCAGAGTCGAATCCACAGTGATGCAGTGGTCCAACCATAAGTATCTATTGTGGTAGCAAGACAGCAGCAACCTGATGCATGCGTTGACTTCCTGGTGTTTGTCGAAGTGAGGGATCTTCATTACGTTGATCAGTATGGACTTCACAAGGTTCTAGGTCCAGGACTGTGGGACAATCTTAGGATTTCTACCTTTGGTCTTGGTTAAGTATTTATGTGGAGCTAACATGTTGTAGGTTTTGCGATCTCCAAGGTTAAAATCATTAAATTTCAGTGTTGCGAGCTTATCCTGGTTAGCACATACTGTGCGCACCCCTTTCGGAAGATATGCGGTGATCAAGGTGTACTCAAAGTCTCTGGGTACACTGTCACGGTTAATCTTTCCACTCAAAGGTGGTATGTAAACTGGCAAAATGTGTGGGATCAGCTTGGCATTTTCAATATCGTCTATGTGCTTTGTTCTTGTCTCAGTCATGGTTCTAGAAGGTCCTGCTCCGCGAGCAATGGAGGGAGAATCTTGGAATCCTCCTATCGATGATGCTTGCACACCTACAGACATCCTTCTCTCTGACATGACTCTCTCAGCCATTAGGTCAATCAAAATTGCTTCAACTTCTTTCTCAACATCATTGAGCTCGTCCGACATACAAGCTTGGGTCCACTAGCTCAAGTGTGAAAATGAAATCAAAGACTACTATGAACAGTATGAGAACAAGGAAATAATCACAGGGTGAAGTAATCTCAATTTTTGGGCTCAAATTCTCACTTAGAAAAAACTCGGTGCGTGGCACGATGGACTAAGTAGGGAAACTTAGCAACGGTCTTCTTGCAACAGATATGGGGCCTTCATTAACTTCATTCTATTCGTTCTGGTGCTGTCCAACGGTCTAGTGGGAACCCATAATTGCTTTTTGACCCGTTCGGGGTGGAAGTCGAAGGGGTATATCGGTCCAACGTCTATATTGTTGTGCCATGGAGAAGTGTTAGATGTCATTGTTCTGATATCTCGGTGAAGCTCAATTCTTGTGATTTTTCCTTCTGTGAAGTTTCCTTTAGAGTCTTCTGTAACTTTCCGATTTTGGTCCTCTTCTTACTTAGCTTCCTATCCTTTTTTCCTGTGAGCTTAGTCTCGGTCATCCTTTTTCCATTATGAATCTTATATTTTCTCGACATAGTCACTTCGCGCTGCTTAGGTTCTTTCTTCAAAACTAAGGGTAATACTCCTTCATCACATGGATTAGGTATTTCGGTCTTCTGTGGTTCCTCTAATTCTCTTATAGCTTTGAAATCCAGGTCCCTAGTTTTTAATAGATGAGATCTGATCTCTTGTTCCTCCATCAAGTAGGCGATCCTTCTAGTCATAAATTCCATGAGTTCTTTATTCTTCTATTCTAGGGATTCCTTTTCTTCTTTCCTCTGGATCTGGTCTTTTTCAATCCATATCTTTCCTAACAAATATGGAAATGGGGCACAGTCCTCAATAAATCTAATGAATTCAAACTCTTCCTCTGTCGAAGTTCCATGGGTACTCATAGCTATCTGGGTAATCCTGCCACATAGGGTTACCATTTTGCCTTTAAATAATACGTTGGTTCCTAGTGAAGGGACCATAGCAGGCCTTCCTAGGGTTTCCCAATTGCTTTATGTCATAATGTTGATTGGTGTTCCCTTCATCCAGAGCACAGTCAATGTCGAAGTCTCCTATTCTTACTTCGATTTTCTCCTTTTCTTTGAAGATCTCTAACAAACTGACATCCTTATGATCATCTAGGGTTTCTTTTATTTTTAGTAACATGATCTCTGATTCTTTCTGGGGTTCATCCATAATTTTAGTCTCTTTATCTCCTTCAGAGTTTACTTGTTCCATATTCATTTTTTCAAGTCTAGCAATCATTCTAGGGCAATCCAATACTTCATGGTCCATAGCTTTACAACAGAGGCATCTAGGGTTTCTCCTAGGGCATTCCTTAGCAATATGTCCTGGTCTTCTGCAATTGTAACAAATATTTAATCCTCTCTTTCTCATCCATGATCCCCAACTCTTCTTGTACTATGCGCTAGGATCATGATGTCTAGCCTGCAAAAATTTCTTTCTAGGATCCTGCATCCATTGGTTAGTCCAAAAATTCTTTCTATGCATAGGTATAACATATATTTCACTATTCCTATCAGACCTATTCATATCAAACTTTCTTTTATCTAACAATGCTCTAGTTTTCAGGCTAGCATAAAATCTATCAAGCGTACCTAAATTCATGCTTTAGAAACGAAAAAAATTCCACTTATCTTACCTATATAGAGCACAAAGCTTTCAGATCTAAAACTTTAACTATTCTTACCTTTACTAGAGGCTAGAGCTTACAGATCTTACCTCTTTTCTGTGGAAATTTCTACTTTTACCTTTCTTAGAGCATAAAGTGTTCAGATCTCACTTATTTTCTTTAGTATCAACCTCTTTCTTGCAGATCTGACCTCTTTCCTTCAGATCTGACCTTTCTTTCTTGGCACAAAGCTTCGTAGGTCAAGTAGAATACTCCGCACTAGGGAAACAGATCTACGCACAGAGATTATTTCGCACAAAGATTTTTCTTCTTTAGTTCCCAGCAATCACAGTTCCAAGTCTCGGCAATGAAACCATTTGTTGGAACAGGGGCAGACCCAGGGTTCAATGCTCAAGAGCGCACCAACAAAACCCTAACTATTGGCCCTTTCGGCAACACCTGCGAAGCAGATGAATTCTCACCCGAGGTAGAGACAGGGGTGGTTGCAGGACTCAGATGTTTGCAACCTTAGCTGGGACACCGATCTGTGATTATATATTTTACAGGGAACTTAGCATAGATCATTCATCAATATTTAACCCTTATGGTACTTCGCAGATAGCATAGAGCATCACAGTGAATACTTAGAATAAAGATGATTCAATACTTAGCCACAGAAATATAGATTAGATTCAGCAAATCAAGCACTAAGCATCTTATATATCAGATCTAACATTCATTCATATATCATAAGCACAAAGCATAACTCTATCTATTTAATCACAGTAAGCACTTAGCCAAGAAGGAGATAAACACATTCGGTCGAAGCACAGAGCACAATACACAAAGTTATCATGGTTCACCCCCACCCTGGGGCTATGTCCACAAAGTCTTATTCTTTATATTATCTCGGTCAAGCAGTTACAGCACAAAGATTCAGTGACCCTTACTTCACACGGGACAAAAGATCTGCGCAGCTCGCTAGATCCTTCTTCCTTACACTTCAGCACAAAACTACAACAACTTGCACTTAGCTTTTCAATCTCCTTACAATCATGCACATAGCACTTGCAATATACATCCAATCACATAGATCCAGCTACTAGCACTAAGCCTTTAGCTATACATCACATAGATGTACTACCATTCTCTACTTACATTGCCTAAGTATCTATTTATATATTACAAAATGGGCCTAAGCGTGGGTAAACCCATAGGCTGACATCCCTTTCCCTTTACATCAACCCAAAACCCTAAAAGGGACCCAAAAATAGGTCTTGCTTTCCTAATTTCTGCTTCACGTTGCGCTCCATCTTTGGCAAGTTGTCGCAATCCCAAAAACGGTCAAATATGACCAAGTATTCTTCAAAACTTGGTCAAGGGCCAACATGACCAAACAGTTTACATTAAACTTCAATGCAGTAAAAAAAAAAGTTGGTACACTTGAGTTTGAAGTTACAAAACAATCCATTGCCATAGCCACAGAGAAATCAATTCAAGGGGGAAAATGGTTCAAACCTATGTCTTTGAAATATGACTTTTCTAAAGATTTCCTAAAGCCAGAATATCAAAAAGACAACTTATCCAAAGGAGTAACTAGAAGCCATATGTTGGAATACTTTGATAAGGTGCTCAGGGTTATATAGAGGTACTTTACATGTGAGGGTAGATTTAATATGGTTTATCAGAACCATATTAGACTATTGATGCATTTCACTGGAAAAAAAATCCTTAATATACTCTTTTACTTGCTAAGAAGTCTTGGAAAGATGTCAGATAAGGTACAAGCCAAGTCCAAGTTGGTAGAGAGTAGTGTCTTTCATTATGGACTCATTAAGATGCTAGTGTTAGAGGAGTTGAAAAATATTGATAGTGATTGGGACACTTTCTTTACTTCATCAGGATTTCAGTCAGAGATTCTTAAAACTCCACAAACTAAAAGGAGAATCCCTACCTCGTCTGAGAGTGTTTTGAGCACTGAATCAAGAAAAAGGAGAAAGATAATTAAGGAGGAAAATCCATCAAAGACAACTATTCAGATAGATGAAGGACCTAAACAGCCTATTTTTGAAAATAATTCTCCTACACCAGAGCCTTCACATGTGGAACCATATTCTATTAAGGTAATAAGTTAAAGGGAAAGAAATTGGTTTTTAACCCACATGTTGTTGAACCATCTAAGCGTAGAAAACAATTTACAAGAGAAACAGCAAGACAGGATGCCCCTGTGGAAGAAGATACGTCTGAAGCACTAGTTCAGAAAATAGCAAAATCCAAATATCATAAAGAGCCTATAGGAATCATTGAAATAAATTCCCCTTCTGAGGAAAGCAATACCACCTTATAAAGGCTCAGGAAGCAACTGAAAGAGGCAAGAGCTGAGAATGAAAAATTGAAAAGGGAAAATTTACAAGCTAGAATCTAGTTGAAATAAACATAGTCATGTGTGAAGAAACCATTTCAAAGGCAAAACATATGGTGAGGATATCATTCCCCCTGCATAGAAAAGTCAAAAATATGTATAGGCATCAAAGATCTTCTCAAGCTAAGATCAAAACGTTGAAAAACGAATTGCAACAAGTAAAGGAACAAATAGATAGAAGGAATTTGGACATGTTGGCTCATGCAACCATGAACTAAGATCATGGAGCATCATTTCTGGAACAGTATATCAGTTTTTCTATGGTTCCTTACATGTGTTGACTCACAAACCCTAAGAAACAATTTTTGTCTTATGTTGCTTATGATTTTTCCCACTTGTTGTTTTGGAAGTCATTCTTCATGGATCATAGGTTGTAGGATGCATTAGCATAGGCATATGCTCAAATATTATTTGCATGTTTTGACATCAGTTGCAGTGAGCAGAAATTAAAAGTATCATGTACAATAAAGTTCGCAGTGAATCCTACAGATGTGTTGCGAACCTCCTGAAAGTGAAACAATTTGCAATGAACTTGATGCAAACTCTAACAGTCTGATAAATACGAATTATGGGAGAGCTACCAGCTATCAAAGGAGGTATGAATGGTTCCCTAGGAAGCAGTTATACATCAAGGGACACTTGTACCTAATATCCATGTCCACTAGGTCTCCAAACATGAGCTGGTTGCAATTGCATTTACCATCACCAATGGCTTCCTGGAATCTAGCAGTTAGTTAAGTTTATGTTTGTTTGTTTACTGCCATGCCTCTCCAAGGCAAGAAATCCTATGCATATTCTCGGTGGAGAGTCATAGAGGGAATTTTAATGTAAATTTCTATTTAATGTGTGGAGTGACTCCTGGATAGGGTTCAAGTGGTTTTTGTTTTTTGAGAGACTCGTATATTTTTGTTTCCGACTGTAAATTTCCAGACTATGTATGTACAGACTTAAAACTCTTGGATAATTGAAGAGAACCTCATTTTTCTACCGTTACATGTTATATTCTTGTATTGATTTGATGTTACCTACTGATAAAGGATTTATCTTTAATACTTTTGTTCATGAAATGCAGTAACTAATTCACTGTCTATTTGTTGGTGCAAGTATTGTCAAAGTACATCTTCTTATTGACTAGGAGGCTCCTTGTTAGTAAGAATTATATTGTATGTGTGCCAAAAGTGCCTGATGTAACTTGGCTCGTGTATTTAATTTTCTCCTTCAGTCTTTCGTATTTTCACTGATATTCTTAAAACTGATCTAAGATTGTTCAATCCTTGCTTGCTGGAGTATGTTTTGTGGAAATTTTGTGTTGATATCTTAAATTAATTTTCTCATTCATTCGTTACACTTGAAATTACAAAACCTTACATTTTTACAAACCTACAAATTCTTATGGGTATTAGGCCTACACCTACAATAGTATAGGTGTGAATTCTAGTGCTAACCTTTAGATCCCAACATATTTATGCCCAACATAAGAAGTTTTGTGTCTCCTCTACATGAATTCCTTTGAAGGACAATTTGGTTTTAACCTAAGGGACAAAATTCCTAACACTTTCGTAAAGGCCAAAGAATATAGCGCATAGATCGAAGAAAATCTCATACTCTCAAAGATTAAGCCTTTTCAATTTCTTTGTCCCAAGGTAGAAGAAAAGAAAAAGACTTCAACAAATACTGCATCAGATTCAATCACTCTTATTATCCCCAATTCGTAGGGATAACTAAGGATATGATGTCTCGAGGCCCTCAGGTTGCATACATGGAGTACCAAGAGACATATTGACCAACAATTCCACTTTCACAGACTAAGACCCACCTCACCACCACAGTCTTAGGTTCATCATGAGGGTATCCACCACATCAGTTGGCTTCCAAAAGACATTGGGTCTTGCTCCATGAGGTCCAAGATAAAAGCTAATTATGAACCTTCTAGAACCCACCTTTCCTTATTTCCCTCTTTCAATCCTTTTTTTATCCTTGATATCATCTGGCGACTCCATTGAGGTGTCTTTTCAGTCAATGGAATTATGGCACCATGGGATGAACCCTCATCTAGAACTTTCCATGCCTCGAGAAGGGAAATTTTACAAATGAAAATGGAAAAGGATACTAATGAATCTCCCGAGGAACTAATGATTCATGTAAAAGAGTTATTTCGAAAATATTCTGAAGAACTAGCCCTTGAGGATGAAGAAATGCTTGATGGACAAATATATGAAGAAATTTACCAAGAAGATCTCGATGAAGTTTCTCATGTTGAAGATCCAGACAGGACATTTGATGAAGATGAAGTGCTTATACCTGCCCTTCCTTTTGATGAAGACATTCAGACCTATGTTCCTCCTACACATCAAGAAGAAAACATGATGAGTTGTGACCCTTTCAAAGATATTGACGATACTTTATTCCATGACTTTGGAAGTGAAGAATTATTAGAGGATACCTTGGATGCAACAGACCCTTTTGGAAAAGGGAAAATAAAGTGCTCTTATTAAGGATCAAGCCTCTTGTGATGAAGAGGTGATGGAGGAGCATGTCCATAAAGAGAAAGAAGAATTATGATGAGGTGCAACATGTTGAGAAGCCTCATAAGAAATCGTTATCTTTTCTCTCACTCGATGAAGTTCAATTTGACTAGCCTTA
>SNQJ01S0027350.1:128642-139303 GCA_010110895.2 Picea sitchensis | reverse complement strand
TGTAGACTACTGTGGTGGATATGTTCCACTGTTCCTGAGGCAGATATTATTTCAAAGCTCACATATGTGAGTGAAAGATTGGCCCAGATGATTTAGTTTATATCATAACATTGTTTCTATGCAGGTTGCTATCAGATGTTTGTTATGAAGATGGTATGACAGTAGATGAAGACTACTGTGGTGGATATGTTCCACTATTCGTGACTATATGTTGTTGACCAAGTGCTTGTGTGTTACTTGGTGTGGTAGTAAACCACTGGATTGTAGTTATCTACTATTATGGATAGACACAGTTGTGTTCTATTTTTGTTCTAACTACCTTGAAGACTATTAGTAGTTTATTGGAAATAATCACCATCCAGACGAATGATGAACATATATTTTCCAGATGAAAATTTGTTAAGAGCATTTACTCCTCTAGATTATAAGAGTGGATCTTGTATCACTCTATGGTGTGAGTGACTTATCCAACATCATGTCTAATTACTCAGATGAAGTATGGTTTCGATAGATGATGCAACTGATGGTGATGGTGATGCTCATGATCTAGTCATGAGATAGTCTAGACGACTATATTGATGCTATCAGGTAAATGGTATGTTTTTGTGCTCAAGACCATTACCTGAAATACCTCCCTATCTAGGAAGGAGTGTTAATATTATGGTAGCTGCGGGAGGTATTTACCTCCACGTGTGAACCTGACGAGAATAGAAGACTCCGGAAAGAAGGAGAAAACCCTAATGAGTTGGCTAATAACCCTAGAAGTCTTGTCGGCTCAAGAAGATAATTTATATTAGGTTATTAGTCTCCAAGAGAAGAAGTCGACCAGAAATAATAATAATATACTGAACAAACACATATCCAGAAGGAGAAGTCAACCCCAACAAATCTGGAAAAACCACTATAAATATAGGGTGCCAGTTCTCATTTGACACATCTCAAAATTGCAGAGCAACAACTAGTGTGCACTGCAGTTCCCAGTTTGGTGTGCACGTGTGGAGGAGAGCTGCAGGTGCAGCTGCTGCAGCAAACGGTTTCAATTTTGGCTTGGACTATCTCTTGGCTAGGTTTTGGACTATCTGATCAGCTGTTGTTGGTGCACTATCCTTGGAGGAAGATGCACTACACCTTGTTTGGCTATGTAGCCTAGGTTTTGCTTCCGGAGTAATTCTCAGTCAAGGTTAAGGTGCTCAGAGGGTGGCTTCGGTCTATGGTTGGGTGATGAGGGTATCGTCAATGGTAAAATGAGCACACAATCTTCTATATTCTAACATATGAAGGGACTTCTTCATATTCATGTGCAGGAGGAGGTGAAAAATCTCTCTTTGGGGAATGATGAACCTCCCTCTCTTCTTATTCAATTTATTTAGGGGTTTCTTTGTCTTGAGTAGTGGGTTTGATTTTTCTTTTCTTGCTTGTTCTTATTGGGGAAACACTACTATATGGAAAAGGGATCTGAATACTTTATTGATGGGTAGAGGATATATCTAGCTGCATATGGGTAGAGACAATTAAATGTTCCCAAGGAATGTTCCTTTTCTTCAACTCTTCCATCACCAACATCCTGATCAACCCAGAGTGGAAGACACTAGTGTCCACAACCTTGGAATTGGTTTGGAATATATCAGACATATTTCCCATACTCCTCAAAAGATAAACCGAGATATTCATTGCATCCTTACCAATGAAATGTAATAAGAGTCTTATATGATACTAGTTTATCTTGTTAAACCTTCCTCACATGTAAAATATCTCTGGATGATCTTCAACATTTTATAAAAGCCTTCAACTAGGCGGCTCCTAGGAAATCCCTTAGACAAATTGTCTTTATGATAGTCTGGTTTGAGGAAGTCCTTGGAAAAGGAAACATTAAGGATCATGGATTTGAACCACCTATCACCAATATTAGGTATCGCAGTGGCTTTTGCAATAGAGGCCTTAGATACCTCAAACTCAAGGTTTCCCACCTTGGTCTTAATGCCATCAAATTGTAATGAAAACTGCCTTACTACTTCAGGGTGCCCCCTCTGCATGTTTTGAAAAAAAGAGAGGCAACCAACCATTTGGAAAACCTCCTTGACCATTGGCTCAACATCAAACATGTGCATGTCAGAAGGTTCAGTCCTGAACACACTCCCTCCCTCGTGAGACTTCTTTCTTTGAGGTGTCTCCATGGATATAAATAAGGGGATCAAAGGCTGTGATGTAATGAGGGGTAAAGGAACCAAAAATAGGCAAATATTTATGAGAATTGACAGTGGCTAATGTTTTCTCTCTCAAGGATTTTCCTCCAACTCACTTTGAATTAACAATAGACTGGTTTGATGGATTTTCTTTTAAAAATGAGAGAAATAAACTCTGAGGAAAGGTATGCAGGGATGTACTGTCCATTTTTATGCCACCATACAATGGTCATCAAATATTTAAAGGGTAGGGACTACTATTCTCCTCACTGGTAACAGATTTTGAGATAAAATGAAGGATGACATAGTGAATAAAATAGGCTAACCCATGGATATTTGTGAATAAAGAAGATGGCAATGAAAAATCCAAGGAAAATGCAACACTGAGATAGGGGATCCGTAGCATAGCTTTGGCAACAACTTTTTGTAGCATAGTGTGGACACAAGAGCCAAGTGAATGAATGGACATTCAAGATTTTGAAGCAGAGTGTCTTGACCTTAGTATAGGTGAAATTCAATTGGAAAATGGCTATGGAGTCCGTGGAAGAAGAGATATAGATACAAATGGATGAGAGAGGATGTAGTCTGCAGTGCCAGGAACTACCAAAAGATGAGGCATGTGTATCTTAATACTTTCCCATGCATTCACAAAGACTCACGAAATAACTGGAGATTGTGGCTAGTGATGGAATATCTACAAAAAGCTATGGAACTGCTACATCCACCTCAGCCTCCAATTCATCTCTAATAATCGATCCCGCAGTGAAATCTGCATCTTTTATGAACTAGTGATCTCAGCAACGCCGAGCTTGGTAGGAAAAATTCAAATTGATAAAAAATCAGCAAGCTCATAAATGACCAAATCTCAATATTCTTTTTTAAAGAAAAGGGCACTGAAAACAATGGAAATCGTGGCATCAAATGAATATGGTGAATTATGGTAAAGGAGCATAGGAAAAAGGTGCACTATGGAAATGCCTAGTGAGTTGGCAACGCCCCTTTCAAAGTTTTCTTTGACCCCCTTAACAAACATAGGGACAACATGGAAAGGATAAAGAGCATGAGTGGATGGAGTGATTTGTCAGGTTGTTAGGATCATGGGATCGATAATGCTTGGTGTCAAGTCAAAAGATGAGTCAAAGTCATAAACCATAAAAATGAACCTAGGCTAAAATCATATATGTGGGCCAAAAAGGTGAGAAAAACCCAAGTGTTTATTTTTTTAGACTAACTTAAGAAAATCACAAAGAGAAAAATCAAGTAAACCTAAAGACTAAAGGATAAAAATTAAAACCTAAGGGGAAAAAGACCCATGAAAACTTAATGTGATAATAGGCACCATGAAAATATGCAAAAAATATTGATGCATCGGGTGATGATTCAAATCCGAACGCAAATGTTCTATCAGACACAACTTCGCGAGTTGCGAACGCCATTCAAACTTGGACGCGGGTTTTTGATGTCTTAGAGCATGAGATCATTAAATGTCTAGACAAATCTGCCGAAGAAGACAATGACTCCTTTACAACTAAGCTTAGACATGTATCACAGTCAGAACTGCATAAGATCACCGCACGACCAAGAATCATACCCTACAACGATATGGTAAATTGGGCCTTGGAACATGTTGACATCTAAACCAGGAGCATCATCAACCACCAACAGGTCATCGTCGACTCTTTCTGACCAAAACACCTACAAGTAATGTACAATATTTACCCTACTCCTAAATACACTTACAATTGTGCATTTCTTCTAGAGTTTGAGATAAAGGAACCAACCCAATACGCTAGAAATGGTCATGATATAGTCAAGACATGGTGGGGACATCCAGAAAAATTCAGAGCTGACACTCATGGTATGTACGCCACGATGTATTTAGACGCTCATATGTTGTATGTAGCCATGATTCTCTATCGCCTGTTTGGGAAGAAGAACCCTACACATTTCTCAATTGAGTGGGTAGCCATCATGAACGAGGTAGCTGAGGGTTATACCTTCAATTGGGAAAAAATGCTATCTGATAATTTGGCCAAGGAAATCGCTGAGTATAAATCAACAAAATCAAAACGACAACCTACTCCTTTTTTACATGTTGGCATATGTTATGGATGCCATTTGTTTCATGACCCCTTTTCCCCTCATGAATTGGAGTTGGACTCTGACCAGTTCTGAGCCAATTCATTTTTATCACTCCAAATTATGGGAGGAGAACGCCAAATATTTATTTTATGAAATCAATCACAATATTGTAGTGCATGTTCATATATCTATTTATGGTCACCCGCCGCCCCAAATTTCAGAAAGGATTATGGGGAACTTAGGCAAGCTTGTAGACTCATTCATTGAGGATAATTTCTCATATATCAAAGTATTCGATTGTTCCGTTCCTCCTCATGCCCTCCCACATTTTTTACTTGACAAGATGGTGTGCAGAGAAGTGGCATACCAGACAGTAGCAGGAGGTATCAACAAAGAGTTGAAAGCATCTCAAAAAAAGGTATGACCAACATTCCCCGTTCAGGTTGGCATGGTCACATCATTAGATTTTAGTCACTCTAAAGTCGAGGATGTATCCCTGGAGGATGTCAAATTAGTTGACATCGAATGTCAAATTAGTTGAAATCGAATTCAAGAAGCATGATCCACATAAGATAGTGGAAAATCATCTGGATCAATTTAACTTGAAGAAATACATCCATGAGAATTCTCCTTATGAATAAATATTTAGGGGAGTTAGATCTTATGAGGAAGTCTGAATCATATTCCAGACTCTGCCCCCTGACCAACAAGATGGTTTCCCAAGATTTCAAAAATAAAGACGAAACAATTTACCAAAAATATTGCAAGGAGAGTCAATACCCATGCCTCCTTCACATGAAGCTAGGCCTACAAGATCTGAGCCAAGTTGCTCTGCCAAGCACAAAGCTGAGGAAGTCCCAAAAGGCCCAGAAGTGTTATTTCACGAAGTAAGAGTGTCATTATCGAGACTGAATGATCCACAAGTGTTATCTCGGTTCAAATACTTCATGAATATGGGAGAATTTGTCCCTCATTCAACACCAACTACTCCTACTGGAACCTCAAATACCACAGGACAAGAACCTTCCACCGAAATTAGTTCTCCTATCACATCAGTAACCCCTCTATGGACTAGCTTTGGAAATCCTAGTTCCCAACTTACTTTCGTAGGTGATCTTACTCCCATCTTGCCCGAAGAGATGACTCCCTCAGATTTCTTTTTTAGCAAGAACTGAAAAGCTATTGTGAAGAGAGAATCTCACCAAAAGGATGGAGTTATCACTAAAAGGCAAATATTGGTGTATGATGGGAAATACCATGATGGTCCAGAGTTTGCAAAAGAAGTTGCAGGTTCGTTAGGGGATTTTGCCACTTCCAATCAATGGTCAGTGGACAATTTAACCGGACAACTGTGACATAAATGCCTCTTGGTAGAAAAATTGAAAAATGAGATATATAGTACAGAGAAGACTATCAGAAGTAGGATGAAGACTTTGAGAAAATCAGGGCTAGTCATCAACATCAAATTAAGCAGTTATAGGATAACCTTGAATTGCTCTACTAGAGTTCACAGACAAGCAAATGACTCATCTCTCAACATGACAATTTGATTGAGAAACTGCAAGCTAGATTGACCCTAATAGAGAACACAACAATAGACATTTCGGCCTTCAAAACACAAGCATTAGAATTCAATAAGAGGCTGAAAGTTTCCCAACAAGAACTCTATATAAAAGTAGATGCTATCGAGAAATGCTATCAGGTAGTAGAACTTTCCATAAAAGATATTTATTTCAAGGAAAAAGAGGCTTGCTCAACTCGGTCTAAGTTTCAAGAAGTTCTCATATGGAAGCAAAGAGATAATACCCCTGGTCTTCCCCTTCTCTCTCATTCCGAACAAGTAAGAGGAAAAATGGCCCTAAAATACTGTGAAACAAACCTGGAAGAAGGCAAGAAACTTGCCAGAGATGTAAAGTAGGCTTCTCTAGAGGCATTATCTTCAATAAACAAAATTTTGATTGAGTTCGAAGGGAATAGTATCTCAGAGGCCTTGGGGAAGATTGAGATAGAAATGAACCAACAAAGCTCCAGGAAGAACAAGGAAAAAACTCAGGAAACCATTCAAGGGATGAGCCAGATTGATTTACTTAAAATCAATGAATGGTTGGTCAGTCCAAGTTCATAGTTTCAGGTCATAGTCCAAGAGGTGAACCAGATCCAGGAGAAGCTGCCACAAATATAGAAGAAGATGTTTGCTTTTGAACTAAATGAAAGGATTGAACCTTCAAGATTCATGGTAGCATTAATGGACATGTGCACCCAATGCATTGAATAGGGAAAAGTGAGTGTAGCTGGGAGAAAATGATAAAGAATGCACAACTTCCACTTTCTCCACCCACTCTACCTTTCACCCTCCAACAATCACTTGCCCCGTCTATCCCTACCACCTGCATTCTTGCATCCACTCATCCCACCTCCTCATTGGACACTTGTTACCCCATCACTCTTTTCATGAACAATTACTCTTCCCTGTAATCGTTATCCATCCCTTAACAATTTAATGTTGATCTATTCATCTAATTACTCCCCCCCCGCCCAATGTCTTCAACTACAATTCCTTTCCCCACTGAACACACCCGAAGGGACATATGGAAACAAGATCAAATGGCCAAGACAGTAAGCCAAATGATTGTGGGGGCCTTAATGGACATGTGTACCCAGATCAAATATCAAAGAAAAGAGAGAGCATTCGCAAGAAGAAACATAGATAGAGGAAGCGCTAGCAAAACTCAAAAATATTTGCATACTGTTATTTTATTCAAATGTATTCTATTTTTAGTCATACATTGTGGGAAGTCCAATGGTTTTCAGTTGTGACAAATTTTGTATAAATACATAGATGTTAGATACATTCGAGGTTGCTTCTTGCTGAACATAAAAGATAAGCTCTTTTGAGTATTAATACAAATGCAGACAAAGATTATAAGTTTCGTTCAATTTGAGTTATGTGTTCCCTCTGTGTTTCCATTTATCTAAATTTCTTTCTGTAATTCTTGAAGAGTGATTGATTGCAATTTAGTACTACATCTATTGTGATCATATTATATCAACGGTTCATTTAGTAAACAACTTTTCCTCTGTTATCATTGTGAGTAAAACAAGACCCGTGATCTGTGTGAATTACTACATTTTTTATATCCTGTTCAAGGGTGCATATTCTACTTTTCTTCTACTGCAAACAAGGTGAGACTTATCTGTAATTGATATCTGACTTTGTTTAACAATTTTGTAAATATTTCTACATCATTTGACATTATATTTGCAACTCAGATAATGAGATACAACCTCTATACTTCCTTATCATTAATTTCATTTAGAGTTTATTTCTTAGAAAACTGAAGGTAGAAAAAAACACTCACAAAAACACTTCTTTTAAAACCTTTGATGCATGACATTATTCTTTGAGCCTTAGAATCAATCTTAGGAACACCATCTTTTTGGCGTCATTGTCGGGGATGGAGAAACAAAATCATTTTTCCCTGGGAGAACAACAAGGTAAATTTTGGTCTTTGATGGTGAACAAATATTAAATACATGAATAAGGATTAATTCATCTTTCACCTGGTGACTCCATCGTAGACAAAACTGGAATTTGGTTGAAAGAATACTGGGAAAAACCCAGACGAAGTAGACTACGCCAGTTTCGGATCCCAAAAAATTGTTGAAACCAAAAGGATATCTCAGACAAACTTCTACATCGACAGGTAAGGTCCATCAACCTAGAATTATGCAAGTCAATGTTAAGATTCCCGCTAAAGAACTAACTCTTGAAGACAATTTTAAACAAGTTCATTTTTCAGAAGCATCAACAAGTAAACGTGAAATTAAGCTTGAAACTCCAAAGGTAATTATTCCTGAAATAAAATTTGAGATTGACCAGACCATCCCTGTTTCATTGATAGATACTTTTACCAGTGAGAACAAAGGATCCATTTCAATCCCCACTATCATTAATACTCTGTTGATTCTTCCTCTTCCCGAAGTAAAAGCTTATGTTTCCCGAAATCCTGAAGATTATTTTCTATACCTAGATTCATCCTCTATTACTTCTCCTATCTATACATCAGGTAAACCTAAGGAGCCGAGCTCAACTTTTTCTTTTCCCCCTCATCTAGATATTTCGTCTTCTCATGATCTTTTTCCCGAAATTCATTCACAACATCCCAAAGTAGTCGAAAATTTAGTAGATCAATCTTTTGAATTTTTTGAAAATCTCCTATTTAGTCCTCGAGTTCCGTCTCCTAGACTTTCAATGGCTGGGGCTAGAAGTGTTGGTGTTGGAGGTTCCAGAGGTGCAGGGGTTGGTGGAAAAGCTCAACCCCCTAGGATCTTTGCCAAGGTCACCACTAGATATGATCCCTTAGTTCTTCCTACTGTCCTGCATGATTTACTCGAAAATTACATGAAGAACCTCCCCAAATTCATGGGAGAAGTGGATTTAACAACAACAAAACATATAGCCTTTTTCAATCAATTTTTTGATATTCTTGGCATTGAACACAAGGACATTTAAACAAGACTATTAATACATAATTTTGATGGACAGGTAAGAACACATGATCCGTCAGGATTTTTCGAATGACTTATGGTTGAGTTTTAAATTTGCATGCACTAATTAACCATTGAGAAACTTAGCGAAAGAAGGAAGAAAGAAAAGGAATTATAACAGTCATATACATATGTGCAGATCTGAAATGCAATAAAAGACAGCAAACCATAACACACAGTTTGATAACGGAGTTCGACACAACTTTGCCTACATCTCCGGGCCTTTTCTCTGTGGGGGAGGCTTCTCTATTTCTGTTCGAGAGCTCAATAGTACATCACTGCAATGCCAAATAGCTACAAGACTGATCTGGTCATCTTCGCCCATATCTCTGGAACCATGCACAAAAAATGGCACGCGAAACGGACGTCCGGAGCTCTCAGAAATGGTCCAACAACATCTCCTCCTCAACGACTTCTCTGCCTCAAACTGGCTTTGGCTTGGCTTCTCCTCAGCAAAAGTCTGCTCTGAATGCTCTCAAAGCTATCCTCAATGACTCAATCAGGCCTTGGTTATATAGCTGGGAAAGTTAGTTGTCCATCTCCAACTTCCTCCACGAATTTAGGCTCCAAAATTGCCCAATAACCCCCCAAAATGGATTAATTACCTTAAAAATGGGCTAATTAATAGTTAAAACCCAAAATATAGTTATAACCCACTTTAAAACTATATAATATAGTTATATAGGGCTTAATCCCCCAATCCTGGGCGCACGACCCTCTTGGCAAGGTCATATGAGTTCATAGGGCCAAGCGCTAGCCCAAAGGGCTAAGTGCTGGCCCCCAAACTACATTGGCACCTGGTCGTGTGGCGTTCTGCACATGCCCTCGGGCTAACGGTTACAACCATTCCCTAACCGTCCGGCAAACCATATTTAAAACCGCGCCAAGCTCCGTGGTCACATGATCCATTGTAATAAACCGTAACATAATTGTTAACCGCGCCCAACTGCGATCACATGCACATAACCACGGCTAATGTTAAACCCCGCGCACACATTTGAACCATAGTCTGGTCATATGGTATGGGGAACAAAACCATGGCTTATTATAATAAAACCCAACTTTTAGTTACACGGCATATATTACATAACCGTGGCATTTAAACAAACTGCGCGGCATTATAACTGTCGGCCACAATGTATATTGCGGTCATATTACGACGCAAACGACCACGGGCCGGGGCCAAGCCCCGGCCCGACCTCCCGCCAAATTCCAACATATGTGAAATTAAATACAAAACTACACACATGTATGTTAAGAACCATACGATGGTCCGTTGGTCGGACGGGCTTTGTGAAGGTGTAAACGGTCGGGAGGTCCGGGGTTCGAATCCCCCAGACTCCATAAATTTTTGACACGAATCATATTGACCAAAACTGGGGTGCCACGTGGTAGCCCATGATTGGGCCACGTGGCACCCAATCATTCGACCAAATAATTTCCACGTGTCAACCGATGATTCGTCCACGTCAATCACCGCGTTAGCTTCCCGTACGCTCTGTCACCTGCCACGCATCGTTTCCGTACGCTCTGTCACCCGCCACGTCAGCTCGCCGTACAGTCTAGTCATCTTGCCACGTCAACCTGCTGACGTCATCCATGCCACGTGTCACCCTTCCAGTGGTGACACGTGTCACTTTGGGATTGGTCCAATCGTACGCCAAAAAGTCCAAATCTGCCTGACACGTGTCACTCCCTGGAGCCGCCACGTTGTTGACAGGCGAAATTGACCGTTCGTCAACTGGGAGAGTGGAACCGATCCGGGGTTGTCTAAATAACCCAAGCCGTTTGGAATGGACCACCCTGATGAGTTTAACGGCTCCGTTGGCCGCTCTAAGGTCTTCTATG
>SNQJ01S0027350.1:102533-117889 GCA_010110895.2 Picea sitchensis | reverse complement strand
TTTACATATCAAGTACCAATGCGTGGCGCAGTGGTCACGGGACTTTGTTAAAACGTTGCCAACGGAGGAGGTCACCGGTTCGAATCCGGTCCGAGCCATAACAACTTTTACACATAACCCATTTAACCAAACAATGAGTGACACGTGGCGCTCTATGATTGGGTCACGTGTCCTCATATTATTGGCCACCAAAGGGCACGTGTCAGCTCCCGATTCGACCACTGTCAACCAACCAGATGTTGCCATGTCATCACATGCCGTATTTCCTCATCACTTGCCACATCATCACCACATATGCTGCTGACGTCATCCGACACGTAGGCTGCTGACGTCATCCCGTGCCACGTGTCACCTCGGGATTGGTCCAGCCGTGCACCAAAAAGTCCAAATCTGCCTGCCACGTGTCACTCCCTAGAGCCACCACGTGTCACCGTACAGAATTGCCATGTCACTTCTACCACGTCAGTGTACAGACCTGCCACGTCAGCGTCCGTACGGACTGTACGGACTGCACAGTCAACATTTTTTTTTTCCTGTTTGACTTTTCGGACATAATGCGATATCTTCTCCATACAGACTCCGTTTGAAAAAGTAAATATACCACCGGAATCAGGAAGACGAGACAGACGCAATGGCATAGTTTTCGTCGGATTCTGAGCACTTTCATTTTTGAGCATTTTTCAAGCCCTGTCAGGCTTCTGAATCCGATTTCGGATCATTGGTTTAGAGGACTTCCAATAGGTTCTATACGATCATATTACGATCTAAAAACTTCCTTCCTAAGGCAATGGGGCGAGAAAAAGGATCATCTTTATTACTTAACCGAATTCAGATCCTTGAGAAAGAAGACTTATGAATCAGTCTTAGAATTTATCCAATTATTTAATAAGCTTTATCACAAAATCCCAGCCGAATTAAAACCTTCTCAACCAACTGCAAAGGTCACTTTTGCAAGGGATTTTGATTATGATTTCGCTCTACTTTTGAGAGAAAGAAGATCCAATACTTTAGCGGGGATGCAAGATGATGCTATAGAAATTGAATCCAATATGATGGCATCTAGGAAGTTGAAAACTAAAGTTGATATGGGATCCAAAGAACCCAGGCATTTTAAAGAACATGCAAGACCCTTTGGATCTCGAAAGTCCGTAGAGGAAAAAATGGATGAGATGGAAAAAAATATTAAATACTTATCAAACGAAATAGGCATTTTAAAGAACATGCAAGACCCTTTGGATCTTGAAAGTCCGTAGAGGAAAAAATGGATGAGATGGAAAAAAATATTAAATATTTATCAAACGAAATTTTCAGAATGGAAATAGAGCAATACAAACCCGATCCATAAGTTAGGAATCAATTCAGGTGAAACCCTAATCCTCAGATACAACAAAGACAAATAAAAAATGAGGATCAAAAGATTCAAGCTCCGTTTAAAACTGATAATTTCATGCAGAGAGATGAGGTGAAAGATTATGAGGAGTTAGAGGAATATCTAAACAACCTCAATGATGATGATCTTAAGCCTCACCTAACCAAACATGATTATGAAAAATCCTTAGATTTGGGATCTCTGTTTAATAATGATGAAAACATCAACAATCTGTAGGACTCTACATACAAAGGTTTCGTTGACTCAACAATGGTCGAGATTCAACATAAATATGATTTAAGGCCAAAAGAAAAAAAGTTCTACAAATATTCCATCAAAAAATATTTTATCACGAAACAAAACAAATGAGGTAGCAGTTACAAAACCATCAACTGAAACGCAAGATGACTGAACAAAGTAATTTGAAACAAAAACAACACAAACTAAGAAGTCAAGAAATACAAATGATGAATTTCAGACCAGGGAAATTGAAAAACAAATTGGGACTTTCAATTTAGAGAATGAACTTAATAAAATTAAAATTCCAATGCCTTTGGTTGAACTTGCTAGGAACCTGATCTATAAAAAAAAAATCGCTAAAGCAACAAATTTTTCTGATGCTAAATGTCAAGATGATGTTATCAATTTGCAGGACAGAAAACGTACAATCATGTTTGGACCACACATTGAAATCAATAAGTATTTCGTTGCTCCGTTCTATATTACATTGACTGTGCACAATCATTTACTTCAAAATTGCATGCTAGACTCATGAGCCTTGCATAATTTCATGCCTAAGATTATCATGGAAAAATTGGGCCTTGAAATTACCAGACCTTATTAAGATTTGTACTCGTTTGATTTTAGAAAGGTTAAGTGTCTGGGTATGATTAAATATTTAGTGGTAAATCTTTCTCAGGTTCCTGTGAAAAGTATCCTTATGGATGTGGTTGTTACTAACGTTTCTGCCAAGTATGGTATGCTTCTATCTATATCTTGGGGTGCCAAGCTAGTAGGATGATTTTAGCTAGACATGACCTATGCTACACTCCCAATTTTTGGTTGACAATTTACTCGACTGTACATAGAAACTAGATTGGCGTATATCGTAAGTGACCCTCAAAACCCTAATAACTACTCAGTCTATGTTGTTGATCAAGATTTAGGATATTGTATATTATCCATAGATGATGATTTTGAAGAATGTATAGAAGAAGAAAATAAAAAAATAGAAATTTCAAAGAAAAATATAAATGTTAGAGAAGGGATGTGGAAAATGTTCTTCGATGGTGCTTCATCCTATGAAGGAGCAGGAGCTGGAGTTTTATTCGTGGCACCAAGAAATGAGTATGTTATTCCTTTATCTTATAGATTACAATGGGAGGTCGATTATACCAATAATGTTTGTGAATATGAATCTTTAGTTTTAGGATTAGAAGCTACAAGAAAGTTAAAAATCGAACATCTGATAGTTTATGGTAATGCAAAGCTCATTGTAAAACAAATAAAACAACAATATCAAGCTAAGCATCCGAGATTGACATCATATAGAAATTTTGCATGGGATCTTATAGAGAATTTCTTCTCGTCCCTTAATATTCACTCTATTCCCAGAATGAAAAATCAACAAGCTGATTCTTTGGCCAAATCTGCTGTGACTTTCATACCACCTATGGTTTTGAAGATGGAATATCATATCGGGATGAGACATAGACCTTCGATTCCAAACAATGTTTAGCACTGGAAAGTGTTTTAAGACGACAAGCAAATCAAACAGTTCATGGAAATGGTTGATCATTTTTCTGAGACCCACATAGATCAAGAAAATGAGAATGATCCTGCTTGGATTATGCAGGAAGGAGAGAACCCAAAGAAGTTCCAATATAAAATTGCAAATCACCGCATGAACTTACTTAAAAAAAATCAATTTCCTAGAGATCTGATCCCCTTAGAAAGGTTGTTTGACCAGGATGATATACCTTTAAAGTCTACTTTGTGACCTCAACCCAAAGAATTTGAAGATTGTAACATAGGGACTAATGAAAATCCCAAAATGGTCAAATTATCAAAATATGTTCCAACAAAAGTAAAGAGTAAATACACTGAGTTACTTAAACAATATAAATATGTTTTTGTATGGTCTTATGACGATTTAAAAACTTATGATACTTCTATTATCAAACACAAGATTCCCTTAAAACATGGTATTAAACCTTTCAGGAAGAAGCTTAGACATATAAACCTAATTCTTCTGCCAGTAATAAAAAGAGAGGTTAAGAAACTCCTTGATGCAAAAATCATCATTCCCCTCAGATACTCTGAATGGGTGGCCAATTTGGTCCCTGTCAGAAAGAAGAACGATGAAATAAGACTCTACGTTGATTTTAGGGACTTAAATCGGTCTTCTCTTAAGGATAACTACCCGCTCCCAAAGATGGACCATGTTTTAGAGAAGGTAGTAGGGGCTAGCATAATTTCTATGATTGATGGTTTTTGAGGATATAATCAGATATTTTTTCATGAAGATGATAGAGAAAAATATAGTTTTTACCAGTCCATGGGGAACCTTTATGTATGATAAAATACCTTTTTGTTTGATGAATGCAGTAGAAAATTTCTAGAGAGCAATGGATATCACGTTCATTGGTGAGGGAGAAAAATTTGTTGTTATTTATCTAGATGATCTGACAATTTTTCCCAATTTTGATGCCAAACATTTCATGCACCTCAGACAAACTTTTGAAAAATGTAGAAAATTTGGTTTATCTGTTAACCCCCCAAAATCACACTTTGCTATGCAATAAGGTAAACTTTTAGGTCATATAGTTTTCAAACATGGAATCAAGGTTGATCCTAAGCACGTTGAGGCTATTGACCTAATTAATATTCCTAGAAATAGAAAAGAGATTCAATATTTTTTAGGTAAGATCAATTTTTTGAGGAGATTTATTCCTAACTTTGTTGAACTAATCAAATTGATTACATATATGATAAAAAGGACAATGAAGTAAAATGGACTGTAGAATCCAAAGCGTCTTTCGAGTGTGTTAAGAAAGCTACAGGGGAAGCACCAGTACTAGTAAGTCCAGACTATACAAAGGAATTCTTAATATTCTCTTTAGCTTCTGAACATACTGTTGCAGCAGTGATCCTTCAAAAGAACGAAGAAGGATTTGAACAACCAATAGCCTTTTTCAGTAAAATCCTTAGAGATGCGGAGCTAAGATATGATGTTCTCTAAAAAAAATCTTATGCAATGTTGAAGGCTCTCAAGGATTTCAGAACATATGTATTGCACTCCAAAGTAATTTCTTATGTGACAATGAATGCAATTAAATATAGATTGGTTCAACCAGACAATGATGGAAGAAGAGGTAGATGGTTGGCTAAAATTCAAGAGTTTGATCTAGAAGTGAAACCAACCAAGCTAGTGAAAGGTCAAGGTCTGGCAAGGTTGTTAGTTGAATCAAATTTCAGAGTGCTTGGAAAAAATAACTTTGAATCACATGATTCTCTCCTGGATATAGAATAAATTAACGATCAAGCACCTATGATTCAGATTGAAGATAAGTTTTCTTCCTCTGCATTGTACCGTGATATTGTTACATACCTCCTTACTCTTCAATGCCAAAATGACATGAATCCTTCTAAAGCAAGAACTTTAAAACTACATGCAATTAAGTATTGCATTGTTGATGGAAAGATGTACTGGAAAGACCCTCTGGGTTTCTTGTTATGTTTCCTGACAGAATCTGAAACATAAGGTGCCATTGATGAATTTCATGAAGGAGTATGTGGAGGACATCATGCCTGGAGAGAAACAACTTACAATATTTTAAGGGCATGATATTATGGGCCAAAGTTATTTACTGATGTGAATGCAAGGGTCAAAGCTTGCAATTCATGCCAACTGTTCGCTGGTAAGCAAAATCTCCATGGCTTACCTTTAATTTCAGTAAAAGCTGAAGCTCCTTTCCAACAATGGGGCCTAGACTTCATCGGAGAAATCCATATGCAATCAAGTGCTCAACATAGATGGATTCTAACCACTACCGATTACTTTACGAAATTGGTTGAAGCCATTCCAACTTGGAATGCTACAGATTTGGTAGTAATAAACTTTTTGGAAGAAAACATCCTAGCAAGATTTGGTTGTCCTTGAAAAATAGTCACCGATAACGCTCAGGATTTTAAATATATGGAAATGATCAATTTTTGTCAGAAATACAATATTGTTTTAGGTCATTCTACAACTTATTATCCTTAGGTAAATGGGTTGGCCGAATCATCTAACAAGAGCTTGATGACTATAATAAAAAAAGTTTTGACATAAAATAAAAAAGTTTGGTATATCCACTTAAAGTACGCCTTATGGGAAAACCAAATTGGCACCAATAAATCTATAGGTATGTCTCCTTTCCAATTGGTTTATGGTACTGACATTATCCTTCCTATAAATCTTTCTCTTCCTGTGATGAAACTCTGGCAGAATGAAAATGAAGAGCCAAACAACATTACGAGAAGAATGAATCAAATCATCGAAGTTCAATAGAACAGAGTGGAAGTGGATGATAAGCTTCAAAAGTACCAGGATAATATGAAATCCATTTTCGATAAAAAATCTAAAGACAAGGAGTTTCTTATGGGCGATTTAGTTCTAAAATGGGAAGCTAGAAAGGATGATGCAGGGAAACATGTCAAATTCGACCATCTCTGGTTTGGACCATTCAAAATTACAGCTGCTAAGGGAAAAAAATCATTCTCACTAGAGAATCTTGATGGGTAAATTCTTGATGCTCCTATCAATGGGAGTTATTTAAAACATTTCATGTAGTAGTCATTTTTCAATTTCCATTGTATATATCAGATTGGATTGCCATTGGCATTTTGACTTTCAATTTTCCTTTCCCTTTGTAAATTAACCAAGTCATTTGATCATTTGTTGTAAATATTTTCAATAAATTTATGATTCCTTGATATCATTGAAACAAAATATAAAAACATCTGTATCACTTATCATCTCTATTATTCTACAGGATTTTCTGTATTTTACATTTTATTCCTCTTGCAGAACAGATCTTGTTGAACAAGAGGTGAGGTTGAATAAAAATTCAACACTCATTTTTCAAACATTTGATTTCTCTCAAAACATGTGATAAATTAATGATCTTCCCTGTTGAAATTTCAAAAGGAAAATGAGGTATGAGTTCCTACCCTTCTAGTTCAAATATTTTTTTAAGAAAACTTTTTTTTAAATGAATGTGAAGGAAGTTTTTCTCATGATAATGCTATCACCCGAACTAAAAATCAGAGAGGTGTAAAATTACAACTTAAAATGTCATGTTGATAAATTCTAAAGCTATCTCTGAAATAAAAATAAAATAAAAATAAATAAGCTCAAAGGAAGTCTGAACTAAATACACAAACTTGTGTAGGATTAGGATATTGTGTGTCAGGTCCTCTAAATCCTTGATTTGGTTATTTTTACCTATCCACAAGTTCTTATCTACTTCATATTTTCTTTATCCTTTCTTAGTCTTCATAGAAATAAAGAAACTCACCTTGACTCTCAGAACTTAAAAACATATTTTCAAAACAAGATTAGGCGAAAATCTTTATGTTCCTTTGATTTTAATTGAAAAAGTATGTCTAGGATAATCTTGATAATTTTAGCTCTTCTATTGGGATTTAAACTGACTAAGTCGCTCATGGTTGATTCCTGAAATATTAATATTCCCATAAATGTTTTTCCTATACGCGAAGGTGTATGGAAAATTGGAAGAAAGCTAGTTTCAAAGTATTGTTAGAATCGTTGACAGACCTTCTTTTAAAAATAAAAATAAAAATTAACAGATATCATCCCTTGTATTGTTACATACAGATTGATTGCCCCCACTTCAAAATGTTAAAATATAAGACATATGGTGAAAGAAAATTCATAATTTGATTGCCCCCATCTTGTCCAAAAGAGATGATGAAAGGAAATTCATATATTGATTGCCCTCATCTCAACAAAGTGCAAAAGTGCTAATTGAAGTGGTGAAAGGAAATTCAATGGGAGAAGTAGATAACTTCACTTGGGTACTGAACAGACTCACTAGCAGTGAATCAATATCTATGATATCTGTAAGGCTGTCATACATATCCATATATCACACTCTGTTATCTAGTTCTCTTTTCGGTGATACTTACATCCTGAACCAACTAGGTATTCCCTAAATAAATTGTTACATCTGCTTAACCTTGAAGCAAACGAAGTCGGTCAAAGACTAATATTTTAGTTAAAGTTATTTTGATTGTCTTAAACAATTCTAAAATTGGTTTTAATAAAAGGAAATTTTAAATAACCTAACTTGAGATAAATCATTAACTATGTTTTGAAGGTTTTTGAGATTTGGTTAAGTTCATTTTTCTATGTATGATTAACTCTTAAATAAAAATGGAAGATGTTTTTCAAAAAGAAATAATGACTCCATTTACCCAATAAAGGCACTTGGTCTACTATTCTTTCGCACCTCATAGGGAGCCACAATCCCCAGATGCAGCCTATGTTGGAACACACATAATTTTGAGATTTATATATTTTACCTCTTAGAAATAAAAGTTTTTACCCAAAAAAGAAAAAAACTTAGAAAGCGACCTTTTAAATTTAAAATAAATCCATTGGCTATTATTTATCAATAAGGCGCTTACGATATCCATCGTCAATAAGTAACTGTAATTTGATTGAACGATCCTAATGACCTCCGAAGTTTTGAATCCACCCGAGTTTTAAAAGAAAGCCTTTAGCGGTCGCTTTGCATCTCCGCGCTTTGGGTATTCAACAAACCCAAACAACGAAAACCCCGAAACTCCGAATCCCGAAGATATCCACTCGTGACTTTTCCTAAATAACTTAAGGACACGAGCCATAAGACACGTTTCCTTTTAAAAATATTTCCTTGAGTTAACACGTGGCACTTATTTTTGACATTTACGTCGAATGATTCACACATTTTCAAGTGACATGCGACACCTTTCTTTTCTTGACACATCATCAGAATGACATCATCCCTGCCACATCACTCCAAGAGATTACTCTTCGGGAGTTTTTGATTTCACAATCCCCAGATTATAAAAGCATCGAAGTAAAGTGATTACAAAAAGTAAAAAGTGTTTTTAGGGAACTAATAAAATGGTTAACGACTTTAATTAGTCATGATTAAGAGTTAATTAATTACTTCGCAATTTCAAATTTTGGGAAATTTCTCTTGTGCTATATTCAAAACTTTTGAAGTTCAAACTTCCAAAATAATTAAAGTTAATACAACATTTTAAACATGATTAATTAAGATTTTAAAGTGATTACTCAGATATTAACTTCTCCGCGAATTCGAATTTTAGGAGATTTCCACCTTGTCACATCCAAAACTCCTGAATGTGAACCGTCAAAGTATTAATGACATTTATGATTGATTAAGGTTAATGATTTCAAATAAGGATTACGAATCACTAGGTAATGAATTCCATTAAGTTTAATAAATTCTTCACCAGTAAAGCTATACGAACATCAATAGACCTTTTGAGTAAAGCACTTCAAATTTCAAAGTCATTTTTACCATTTGCAATTAGCAGCTTTTATCCAGTGTAGAGCTTACAGACTTCTCTTGTCACAGATAAGCTATCTCTATTTCCTTGAGAATTATGGTTCCACGAAAATCTGCAAAGAAGCTTGATGCATCGGGTGATGATTCAAATATGAATGCATATGTTCTATCAGACACAATTATGGGAGTTGCGGATGCCATTAAAACTTGGATGAAGGTTTTTGATGTCCTAGAGCATGAGATCATTAACTGTTCAGACGACTCTGTCAAAGAATACAGAGACTCCGTTATAGCTAATATTAGACATGTAGCACAATCAGAACTACATAAGATCACCGCACGACCAAGAATCATACCCTACAATGATATGATAAATTGGGCCTTGGAACATTTCGACATCCCAACTAGGAGCATCATCAAGCACCAATAGGTCACCATCAGATCTTTTCGACCAAAACAACTACAATTAATGTAGAAGATTTCCCCTACTCCTAAATACACTTACAATGCCACATTTTTTCTAGAGTTTGAGAGAAAGGAATGCACCCAATATGCTAGAAATGGTCATGACATAGTCAAGACCTGGTGGGGACATCCAGAAAAATTCAGAGCTGATGCTCATGGTATGTACGCCACGACATCTTTATATGCTCATATGTTGTATGTATCCATGATTCTCTCTCGCCTGTTTGGGAAGAATAACCCTACACATTTCTCAGTTGAGTGGGTAACCATCATGAATGAGGTATCTGAGGGTTATACCTTCAATTGGGCCAAAATGCTATCTGATAATTTGGCCAAGGAAATCAATGATTATAAATCAACAAAATCAAAAGGAAAACCTGCCCCTTTTTACATGTTGACATATGTTATGGATGCCATTTGTTTCATGACCCCTTTTCCCCTGATGAACTGGAGTTGGACCCCGACCAGTTCTGAGCCAATTCATTTTTATCACTCCAAATTATGGGAGGAGAACACCAAAGATTTCTTTTACGAAATCTGTCACAATGTTGTAGTGCCCATTCATATAGCTATTTATGGTCACTCATCACTCTGGATTTCATAAAGGATTATGGGGATCTTAGGAAAGCTTGAAGACTGGTTCATTGAGGAGAATTTCTCCTAGATCAGAGTATTCAGTTGTTCCATTCCTCCTCATGTCCTCCCATAATTTTTACTAGACATGCTAGTGTGCAGAGAAGTGGAATACCAAACAATAGCAGGAGGTATCAACAAAGAGTTGAAAACAACTCAAAAAAAGGTCTGGCCAACTTTCCCCATTCAGTTTGGCATGTTCACATTATTATATTTCAGTCACTCTAAAGTCGAGGCCGCAACCCTGGAGGATGTCAAATTAGTTGAAAATGAATTCAAGAAGCATGATCCACATAAGATAGTGGAAAATCATTCTGCTCAGTTTAACATGAAGCAATACATCCATGAGAATTATCCTTATGAAGAAATTTTCAGGGGAGTTAGATCTTATGAGGAATTCCGAAGCAGATTCCAGACTCTACCCACTAACCAACAAGCTAGTTTCATTAGCTTTCAGAAACATAGATGAAATAGTTTAGTAAAGATGTTGCAAGGAGAGTCAATACCCACGCCTCCTTAATAGGAAGCTAGGCCTACATGATCTGAGCCAAGTTGCTCCGCCAAGCACAAAGATGAGGAAGTCCCAAAAGTCCCAGAAGTGTTATTTCAGTACAAAATAAGAGCGTCACTGTCAGGACTGAATGATCCACAAGTGTTAGCTTGGTTCGAAGCCTTCATGAATCCAGGACAAGTTATCCCTCATTCAACACCAACTACTCCTGCTGGCACCCCGAATACCATAGGACAAGAACCTTCCACCGAAATTAGTTATCCTATCACATCATTAACCCCTCTACAGACCAGCTTCATAAATCCTAGTTTCGAACTTACTTTCGTAGGTGATATTACTCCCATCTTGCCCGAAGAGATGCCTCCCTCAAATTTCCTTTTTAGCAAGAAACGAAAAGCTATCGTGAAGAGAGAATCTCACCAAAAGGATGGATTTATCACTAAAAGGAAAAGATTGGTGTATGAAGGGAAATACCATGATGGTCTAGAGTTTGCAAAAGAATTTGTAGGTTCATTATGGGATTTTTCCACTGCTTATCAATGGTCAGTGGAAAATTTAAACGAACAACTGCGACATAAATGCCTCTTAGTAGAAAATTGCAAAATGAGATATATAGTATAGAGCAGACTGTCAGAAGCAGGATGAACCAAGACTTTGAGCAAATCAGGGCTAGTCATCAACATCAAATTAAGCAGTTACAATATAACCTTGAGTTTCTCTACCAGAGTTCACAGACAAGCAAAGGACTAATCACTTAGCATGACACTTTGTTTGAGCAACTGCAGGCCAGATTGACCCTAACATAGAACATAACGATAGAAATTTTGGCCTTCAAAACACAAGCATCAGAAGCCAATGAGAGGTTGTAAGTTTCCCAACAAGAACTCTATCTAAAAGTAGATGCTATCTAGAAATGCTATCAAGTAGTAGACCTTTCCCTAAAATATATTTATGTCAAGGAAAAAGAGGCCTGCACAACTCGGTCTAAGTTTCAAGAAGTTATCATATGGAAGTAGAGAGATAATACTCGTGGTCTTCCCCTTCTCTCTTATTTTGAACAAGTAAGAGGAGAAATGGGCCTAAAAGCCTGGGAAACAAACCTGGAAGAAGGAAAGAAAATTTCCAGAGATGTAAAGGAGGCTTCTCTAGAGGCATTATCTTCAATAAACAAAAATTTGATTGAGTTTGAAGGGAATAGTATCTCAGAGGCCTTGGGGCACATTGAGATAGAAATGAACCAACAAAGCTCCAGGAAGAACAAGGAAAACACCTAGGAAGCCATCCAAGGGATGAGCCAGAGTGATTTACTTAAAATCAATGAATGGTTGGTCAATCCAAGTTCATAGTTTCGGGTCACGGTCCAAGAGGTGAACAAGATCCAAGAGAAGCTGCCACAAATACATAAGAAGATGTTTGGTTTTGAACTAATTGAAAGGATTGAACCTTCAAGATTCATGGTAGCATTAATGGATAGGTGCACCCAATACATTGAACAGGGAAAAGTGAGTGTAGTTGGGAGAAAATGAGAAAGAATGCACAACGTCCACTTTCTCCACCCACTCTACCTTTCACCCTCCAAAAATCACTTGCCTCGTCTATCCCTACCACCCGTATTCTTGCATCCACTCATCCCACCTCCTCATTGGACACTTGTTCCCCCATCATTATTTTCGTGAACAATTACTCTTCCATGTAACCATTATCCATCCCTTAACAAGCCAACACTGAGATATTCATCTAATTATCCCCTCCATGTATTCAACTACAATTCCTTTCCCCACTGAATACACCCGAAGGGACAGATGGAAACGAGATCAAATGACCAAGACATTAAGCCGAATAATTGTGGTGACCTTAATGGACATGTGTACCCGACTCATAGATCAAAGGAAAGCAAGCACATCTGCAAGCATACAAAGAGACAGAGGAAGTGCCAACAAAACTCAACAATATTTGCATATTGTTATTTTATTTGGATGTATTCTATTTTTAGTCATACATTGTGGGAAGTCCAACAGTTTTCAGTTGTGACAAATTTTGTATAAATACATATATTTTAGATCTATTCGAGGATGCTTCTTACTGAATGTAAAAGAGAAGATCTTTTGAGTATTAATACAAGTGCATACAAAGATTCTAAGTTTTGTTCAATTTGAGTTATGTGTTCCCTCTATGTTTCCATTTCTTTGAATTTCTTTTTGTAATTCTTAAAGAGTGATTGATTGCAATTTAGTACTACATCTATTGTGATCATATTATATCAATGATTCATTCAGTAAACAACTTTTCCTCTATTATTATTGTGAGTAAAACAAGACCTGTGATCTGTGTGAATTACAACATTTTTTATATCCTGTTCGAGGGTGCATATTCTACTTTTCTTCTACTACAATCAAGGTGAGACTTATCTGTAATTGATACATGACTTTGTTTAACAGTTTTGTAAACATTTCTACATCATTTGGCATTATATTTGTGACTTAGATAACGAGATACAACCTCGGTACTGTCTTTTCATTAATTTAATTTTGAGATTATTTCTCAGAAAACTGAAGGTAGAAAAAAACACTCACAAAAACACTTCTTTTAAAAACTTTGATGCTTGACATTATTCTTTGAGCCTTAGAATCAATCTTAGGAACAACATTATGTATTAAACATGGGATTCACAATGCTAACTATTGATACTGAGAGGGGGGTGAATCAATATCAATTACAATTTTGAAAACTTTTCAACTTATACTTTAACCAAATTATATATTCAATTATAACCAATTAGAAATGAACAATATTAGAAGAGTTACACCAATACACCACAATACACCATGCAAAATACATGATAAATAATCAATAGTTATTGTTCAAGGGAGGTAATGGATTCCAAGGGAAGCTACAAATTCCAAATATGAAGGGAGGGATAAACCTCCAAAAGGAAGATACAATCCTCCAATATCAAGAGAGGGTTGACCTCTCCATCCTTTCCCCTTCCTTCCACCCAAGAATATATGATAGATAATAAAAATTTACATTGAATTATAACCATCAACCAACCATCACATAGAACCTGATAATGCTTCTTGAAATTTATTCAACTTCTGCAATTCTTCACTTCTTGGAATACTCTGATCTTGTATATAATGTTACTCAATGTATTCTCTAAAATTCCTCCAAGTTTCACTCCTTGAATCCTCCCAGAAAATGAGTTATAGAGAAAATGGTAGACCTTATTCAATTCTGGTTTATTCAGGAGAGAGAACTTGTATAGAATGACCCACATTCAATATTTAACATAAGATTCTAAAATTCGTACACAAGAAACTACAACCCATACTCTTTCTAATGCAATTGGTCTCACTTAATTTTGATTCTCTATGAAGATGTTATGTCTTTTTTACTTGGAACGCTTGTTTATGACTAGCTTTAGGACTAGTCAAAAACCCTATCTTCCATAGAGTGTATCTCCAAAATTTTAGCGAATAAAGAGATGAAATGTTTACCACAGGTACCTAGATATGTATTTTCAATAGCCTCTGAGTTTCACCATCTGAATCATTCTAGAAACAAAGTTATAGCGAAAATGGTAAGATGACCTGTAAATAACATACCTTAGAACACATCACCAAAAGACTTCATCCTCCCTTGAAATTCGGCCTTCTTTACTATCATATTTCCTCTGAAATTTGACTTATATCTCCTTGTTCATTAAAAAAGTTGTGTGTGTTTAAAATGAATGTATAATGATATGTATTTATACCCTTTATGTCACTTCCTTTTAACATTAGGGCCGAAATGTAGTTTCTACTTCAATTCACATTGTCATCTTCAAAAATTCATTTCTCCTCAATCATGAGAATGCACGTGATATGCCACATACCACTGGAAGTGGCATGACTTATACTATCCATACATGGGTTTTGTATTTTCATGTGTAATTTCCTTCATGTCAATCTACTTGGATCAACTGTGGGATCCAAAAACCAATGGCTAGGGTTGACATCAATGACAACAACCAATATTCCAACAATATCCCCCTTTGTCATTGATGGCAATACTCATGCTCCCCCTGTCCTCATGCTTTTAGTTTCTCTCCCCCTTTGACATCAATGTAAAAGTGTGGGGATGCTCCCCCTGAGTTTAATGGAAAAAGGTAACTCTCTTCTTTGGGGCTGCTCCCCCTGAACATATAACACTTAATAACACTTCATTTTTATGGTCTCTTTATTCCTTGGAGATTTTTCATGGATCTAGGACATATATGTTACTTGGTCTTGTTGTTGCAGTTGCAACCAATCTTCTTGAACCTTCTTCTTTGATTTTGCATCTTTTTGAGTCAAACATGAGAGTATATCCTTGATCACACATTTTACTAACACTGAGTAGATTATGCTTCAAGTCTTCAACCAATAGGACATTCTTTACTTTTACATTTTTTCTTCCAAGCTCTACTACACATTTTCCAAGTATTTTGACAAATGAGTCATCTCCAAATGCAACATTTCCACCCTTTCTCTTCAAGTTGATGAATTTGTCTTGATCCCCGGTCATGTGTGAAGAACATCCACTGTCTATGTACCATTCATCTTCTTCTTTACATTCTTCAGTGGTCAATGCTATTCGACAATATTCATTATTTGGAATCTGTTTCATTCTCCATACTGTGGTTGGCATAGGGACATTTGGCATAGGAGCATCTTCATTCATATATCTGCAATATCGTGCTTTGTGACCAAGATAATTACATTTGTAGCATACAATATTTTTGTCCATCAATGGGGAAAATGAATTATAACTT
>SNQJ01S0027350.1:81290-102483 GCA_010110895.2 Picea sitchensis | reverse complement strand
TTTTTGCAAGTATAAAAATGACCAAGAAATAAATTTTGAAACCTGGGAGTAAGTGACCTTCTTTGTGATGTAGTCCATATGGGTTCATGATCTATTCTTTTGTAGTTTCCTTCATACTGATTGAATCTTATTTGATTCTTGAAGGTAGGAGGTCTTCTTGGATATTCATCTCTTTTGTAATCATTCCTTCTTTCTGGTATCCTGGTCCACTTCTTATCAACCATCTATGCAGATATTTCTTCAACCTTCTTGTTGGTATTTTCATCTTCTTTGTCTGAAGTTTCACCCATGCATCCAAGATGTGTTAAGTCTTTTGGTACTTGAGAGTTTCTTAAGTTTTTCCTCAATGAGACAACTTCTCGTTCAAGTTTCTCACAATATTATTCGTTCTTCATAATTTGGACATTCCTTACTTCTCCTATTATTCTTGCTTCTTCAAGTAGAGTTTTCAAGGAAATGACTTCTTCTCTTAGTTTCTCAAATTATTCTATTTGTTTCTTCAATATTTCAATTGTCTTTTCACAAGTACCCAATTCACTTCTTAGTTTTCTATGCGTGTTTTTGAGCTTGCTATTTTCAATCTCAACATGCTTCAATTTTTTAAGATTCTCATATTCTTGTTGAATCATTTCTGCTTCATGATTTTCTTCTTCTTCATTGGACTTTTATTCTCCAGTATCATCTCTTTCAATCCTTGGATAAGGAAATTCAAATTCAACATGTCCTACTCCTTCACAATTAAATCAAAATAACTCACCTTTATTTGCTTCTTTGAAATCTGAGATGTTGTAATTTTCTTCAACTTATTATTCTTCTTCTGCTTATTCCCTTGCATAAAGGTCTTGTAGCTTGTCCAAAAACTCTTTTGCTGATGCACATGATCCCATCTTGGATTTCACTGAATCTGTCAATCCATCGAGGATGGTATCTCTTGCCAATTTGTTGTTCCTTCTTGCTTCCTTCTGAGCTGCAGTCTTTGGTTTCTTCAAAGCCTTGTATCCTTAAGCAACTGAGAACCAAACATATTCCCCAAGAGATTTCAACTAAGTTTCCATTCTATTACTCGAGTATTCAAAATTTCTTCCATCAAATGGTGGAATCCCATTTGGAATGTTGTCTTCCATTTTTGCTTAGGATCTTCTTTTGAGTGGTTAAATTTCACTGAAGGTAACCCACTCTGATACCAATTGTTGATACTGAGAGGGGGGTGGATCAGTATCAAGTACAATTTGAATTTTTTTTCAACTTATACTTCAACCAGATTATATATTCAATGATATCCAATCAGAAATGAACAATAGTAGAGGAGTTACACCAATACACCACAATACACCATGCACAATATATGAAAAATAATCAATAGATATTGTTAAAGGGAAGTAATGACTTCCAAGGGAAGCTACAACTTCTAAATATAAACGGAGGGATAAACCTCCAAAAGGAATATACAATCCTCCAATATCAAGAGAGGGTTGACCTCTCCATCCTTTCCCCTTCCTTCCACCCAAGAATATATGATAGAGGAGAACTTCTCTCATATCTAGGTACCTGTGGTAAACATTTCAGCTCATATAGGTACAATGGGAGAGTAATGAGGAGGCCTTCTTTGGTAAACCTTATAAGGTTTAAATTTTCCTGGGGGAAGGGTTGATGAATTTTGGGATGTTGGAGTCACCGAATGATCTTTATGAAAGGCTCATCAAGAAAGGAAAGGTAACTTCCATTATATGGAGTCACCAGGAAAGTTGTGGGTAAATGATTTGGGATTAAAGCTTGCCAAAGTGTCATTAAGGATCGAAAGAGGATTGAAAATACACCCCTGCAACGACACCAAAATTTTATCTCACAGATTGTATCTCGGGCAGATCCCAACACAAACCACAAGGTGAACAACTACGCGAGTACCTACCCACTGTCACCTTAGATAGACACTCCCCTCACTTTAGTGATTATGAAATCACCACAAGGGGGGAATCTTGATGAACATAGAGGGATTGATATGGAAAGCGAGACAATGATGAATGAGTGCCCCTATAGGTCATATATGGATATGGATAAAGGCTTGAATAAGGGTCTTGTGAGAGGGTGAATGGTTGATAAGTGTTTTGTACTTGAAAGACAATTTTAACCCTTCTTGGAACAAGACAAAAGATGATAAACCAAGCCTTTAAACAATGGGTAACCGACCAGAAACCTTGTTGTCCCAAAATTGCAATGATATAGAAATATATAAATCAACAATGAAGGAAATTAATAGCTTAAAATATAACCACCAAAATCAAGTATAAGCTGATGGAAACAAAACTAACAATAACTAGTTAAACTTCCAATGATTTAAGAAATAATTTGGTGATGTTGGAGGGATGTTATATGATGTTGTAAACAAGTTTTTAGGACATCCAAATGGCTGAAGAAAAAAATTACTACAAAAACAACTTCTACCCACAAAAATCAACAAACAATCCACCCAAAAGATAGCTAACAACTAGTAGATTAAATATGGTAGCTTGCAAGTGATTTTTAGTGGTAGAATGGTGAGCAATAGATTTAAGAAAGATGATTTTGCAACAACCCTAATGGGTGTAGAATTAATTTATAACAACAAAGAGAATTACAAGGCCAATCAAGACACCCTTAGGGAATAATAAGGCTTATAACATGTAGAATCAAATCCAACTTAGACAATTGCAATATCTCAATATTTCACATATACCAATGCAACAATATTATTGTCCAATTCAAGTAGATTAGTGCCTTATCAATTGGGTTAATGGAGTCTCTTGTGTAAGAGATAGGGTTTGTTACTTCTCTAGGGGTGTAATCCCTTTTACTCCTTGTAGAAAACTTAGCAAAATGGATTATTCAATGAAAATAATGATAGATATTGGTGGAGGGTGTATACGCTTATACTCCTCCAAGGTTTTAGACCAAAATAACCTTGAAACAAGAATAAATAACACAATGTGCAGAAAATTACTTACCAATTCCAAGAGATAGAAAAACAAACCCTTATTTACCAAGAATATTCAACCACAATAGAAAAGAGGCAAGCAACAAGAGACAATGCCTTATTTTCTACCTCTAATAGACAAGTAAAGCAACCACATAGCACAAGAGAGAGATAAAGTGATTTTCCCAAGTAGGGCGAAAATTTCAGCCAAGAGTATGTAATCCTCAAGTGATTTATTATATCCAAATGGAATTAAAGTGACCTTTATTTATACAAGATCACTAAAAACCATTTTTTCCACTTTTCCAAAAGTAAACATCAAATTAGAGAGGTCGACCCTCCCTATTTGTCCTTTACAACTTAAAATTACAAACACATAAATTAATTTCCCCTTTTAGGGGTGACATCATGCCCTAAAGGGTGACATTATGCCTCTAGGAGAGACGTTAAGCCCTTTGGTGAAGATCATTGGGACTCCAAAGTCCATGTTACCTACCACCAAGTTCTGTAGTGCATTCCAAGTGTCTCTCTCTCCATCAAACCATGTCATATCACTATCAACCATGAGAAACCCATCAAAAAACATAATCCCATGTGATGTTTAGGGCCTATAAGATGATTCCTTAGGCCTCCAAAGGCCAACATTGGGGTGAAAGAGGAGATAATATGATCATATCATGGTCTCCAAGTGCCTCCAAAGGAAACATTAATCCTCCCATGTGTCCAATGAGAGGGGGGCACATCATCCAACATGTGGGCTTCATGCCTCTATGAAGGTCCAAGTAACCTTGTGCCTCCACGGAAATACATTCACCTAGCAATGCCCTACAAAGACAAACAATTTTTCCCTCCAAGGGTACACAAGTCACAAGTATAATTCCGAGTAATCCATATCTAATGAAAGAACCACCCAAACATGTGCATCAAATCCTCCCTTTTCAAAATAAACAATTTCTCAAAGACCTTATACAACTTACCAAATTTAAGTATGGGAGGGTTGTCATGGTGACCTATTGGATAGATCATTCCCCAAGTCAATGAGTGTTTCCCAAGAAGACCCTCTCTAATTCATGTAAAGAGTATGAGGTGGATGGGGGTGTGACTTCCGAACATGGGGTTTCTTGACATACAAGGGCTCATATTGTCTCATTTATGGGTGCCTCTATAGAGGGTGCACTTTCTCTTGAGTTATCAACTCTTTAGGTGGTATTTTTCCTAGACCTCCTTTTAGCCATCTTTCCAATCCCTGCTTTCATTTATTTGTAATTTTCTAGTCCCATTTATAAGGTTTCAAGCTTTAGCATTTGTAATTTGGGACTAGGGTGGGCACTGAGTAAGTAGAGCTCAAGTTGGGCCGAATTTTTATGGTCCTCATTTTTTATGTTCACTTTCTTTTCAACATTAGTTTCTTATTCGTTTATAGCAATTGAAATCTACCTCTGGTCCTTTAGCCCCTTCTTCCCATGAAATGAGGTACAAGCCCTTCTTGGGTCAATATGACTGAAAACCCAAAAGACGAGGAGATGAAAAGGGAGGAAGTATGGAAAGTGATAAGTATGCATGGGAGAAGTATGATAAATATTCAAGGAGAAATATGATAAATTTTCCCAAGGGTAACCACTTACTGGGACACCATGTTAACCACTAAGGTGAAATGAGGAAAAGGGAATAATTTCCAAGAAAATGTTTTCAAAATCAAGAAAGGACCCTTTTAAACATGTTCAAATGCTTCATTTATTAGAATGACACTTACCAAAACACCAGACTCGTTACCTCATAGAGCAAAACTTGTTTTCCTTTGTGATCCAAGATGGTGTGGTGGACGATGCTACCATCGATCAAATGATGATGTGTGGTAAGATAAAGACCTCTGCCTGCTCATCTTCCTCTTGGTACTCCATGTCTACAACATGAGGTCCTCGAGACATCATCTCCTTAGATATCCCTAGCAATGGGGGATAACATCTAGCTCCTACTTGGGAACATGTGCTCATCATAGAGTGCATGGGAACCTCAAAATCTCCTGGTAATATCTATGCCTACACACACTAAAAAAAAACAAACGTTGGATATTGAGGGTGGTGCACTCACCCTTTGTTCATATAATCAAAATTTCAAAATTTCAACTAATCTTAAAAAGCAAATTTTTTATTTTTTTAAAAATTTATAAACTAACATGTGATATGATTAAAGAAAATGACCATAACAAGTATGCACTAATGCAAGTAGAGAAAAATGAAAAATGAGATATGATAGACAACTAAGCTATCACGAGCATACAAATGCAAAATGCAAGGGAAAGAAAATGACTTACCTACTTTCTTGGGGCCCATGGCCTTGAAGAAGTCAAGTTCCTTTGATGTAGGGTCAAAGAAGAGACCCATTAAATTGTAATGACATCTTCCTCCCATCCATGGAAAACAAGTAATATGTTCCCTTCTCAGACTTCTTCTTGATAGTGTAGGGGCCAAGCCATAAAAATTCATTCCTTTGGTCATACTTGGGCTTTACCTTTTTCTTATCCCACATGAGTGCAATGCTTCCTTCATAAAAAATCCACATAAGGCAAGTCTTCTTGACCACCTATATCCACTTGGATCAACATGCTTCTTGAACACCTATTGAATATATATAATATCAAAGGTACCATCCCCCTTGGGAATATGTTCATGAGCGAGATCCATGTTGAGGAAACCTCCAAGGCTGGTCGCCCAACTCCTTGACAAGAGCATGCCCCAAGCATCTGGAATATAAATCACTATTGTGTTCATAATGAGGCTGATATGAGGGAAATCCTATAAATACACCTCTACATATTCTATGAAACCATAGACTTTCACCTTTTTTGAATCAATTCCTCAAACATTTCCATATCGGTGGGTTGTTATCAAACCGAGTTGTTTCATGACATTCAAGGAAATCACATTTTTTGAAGCTCCAAAATCCAACATATAGTTATTCAAACAGAAGCCATTCACACCCAAAGAAATATAGAAAGGAGGATTTTCTTCCCGTTATTGTCCATGATACATGTTGTTCAAAATCATTGGAGGGTCTTCTGCCTCATTTGGTACCTTCAATCCCTTCAATACTTCTCTTCTTACATATGGGATCTTGCATATGGACTACAAGTATTGACATATTCATCTTCCCAATCATGGGTGACACATCTATATTCAATAAGCTCTTCATTTGTTGACATAGGTTTTTGGAGAAAGTCATGTATCAATGATGGAGGATGTGGGGGAAATTCTTTGTTGGTTGGGGTGGAGCCTCTTTTACTTGCGGTGAAGGAACTAGATCTTTATTTGTTCTTTCATATGCCAAAATTTCCTTCTTTCTTAGCTCGTTCTTCATGTTCTCATCTAGTTGGATAAGCACCTTGAGCCACCCCTTCCTGGAAACCCTCTTCCTAATCTCCTAAAGTTTTTATTGTGTAACATCCACATACTCATCATCTTGGAGGTAAAATATTGTATCAATGAAATTCAGCTAGTTACCAGGACCTTAACCCTCTTCTTCCCTCTGTTTCGAACACTCATCTTTTGAATGTGCTTCATTACAAGGAAATCACTAAGGAAATTCCTCCATTTGACCATTCCAACTTGATTTAGAGTGCCAAGAGCCTTTGCCTCCTATTGAGGCCTCGTCTTCCAACATGTGTTTGGTTGTATGAAAACCTGAGGTCTCAGAGAAGACTAGTTTCTCTCTAATCTTGTCAACCTGTTCATAATATGATTATGACTCTTGATAAACTGAGTATTCATCTGATTGAACTTTTGAGCCAAGAGATTTATTGAATCCAATGCATTATTTGTTGAAGTCATTGTCTTTGCTTCTACCTTGGGATGAGGAAATTGAAAAGGATCAATCTTTGAGCTAATGATATTTTCCTCAATACGCACGCTATATTATTTGGCCTTTACTAAAGTGTCAGGAATTTTATCCCTTAGGATAAAACCAAATTGTCCTTCAAAGGAATTCATGTAGAGGAGACAAACAACTACTTCTGGTGGGCATAAACATGTTAGGATCTAACTATGCAGTTTGTTAAATCTAGCATCAGATTTATTTAATGTCTCATTCTCCTTCTTCTTGATATGATTACACTAGGATAATATCATTATGTTGTATTTCTTTGTTGTCTATATTCTTTTGAAACACTTAGCGAAAGCTTCATAGGATGCCAAAGTATTGTCGGGTAGTCCTCTGAACTACCCTTGGGAATATTCAGTAGGAGACATGGCTAATAACTTCATCACAACATCTTCATGTTCCACACTATCATTTATTAAATCCACACCCATTTCATACACGTGATCTTATGGAGTAACAACATCATTCCCAGTGAACTTTGGCAACCATTTATGAGACTTTTTGGGCATGGTATTGGGATACCCAGGAATGGTGGCTACGTTCAATGGTTTGAAAAGGTCGCTAACCCAAGAATGAACCATTGTGATGAGGGGAAGGTGTTGGGATTGTGATATGAATGATTTTATGACGTTAATTATATCCTTTTTGCCGAATGTGTATATGCGTTTTCATGTTTTGAAGAAGTTTTTGAAGAGTTTTTGTGTCAAAACGTTATGATCCACACCAGGTATGCATAATTCATGTTTTGCAATGATTTTGAGTTTAAATCAACATGTTTTTATGTTTCCAGGAATCTAATTCGCATTTTTTGGTGCCACAGGGCAAAATCACAACTTGTTTTTGCTTCCGGCACTCAGTCCGGTACTCCATCCGACAATCAGTCCGATACTCCATCCGACACTCCGTCCTGCACAAAAATGATGGGTGATTTGGCGGTTATGGTATTGGCGGCCAATGATGGGAGAATCCGAGACATGGGTTTTTCTCATTCTCGTGATCTCCAGCTACTGAACTCTTGACAACTCGATTTGGGTTGTTATGTTGGGCGATTATTGGCTCGCCTCATTTCGACAGTTAGGGTGTCATTAAATGTAATTTACTGTTTTTAGAAGAGGTTCGACCCTCCAGTGGTCGAAATCTCAGTATGAAAAGCTTATAAATACCACCGTGGTGGTCATACAATGGGAGGAAGTCTAGGAAGTCATGTGTTAGAGGGAAAAGACATTTCCCCTTTGTTTTTCCATTTTCATTTTTCCAGAATTGTGTAAAACTGCGTTTTTAGTTTTAATGGCGAATTTGTGTTGTTGAAGATCGTGGTGTGCATTTGAAGAGTGACCACGACTTGCTGGGGGGCCCACCAACAGTCTGGGTAACTATTCTACGAGTTTATTTGTGAATTAGATAGTGTAGATGCATTTTTATTCATTTTTCTGTACATAAATTATCATTTTACTTCTTTGCTATTTAATTTGTTGTTTATGATTTAATTAATTTAACTTTATTTTTGTAGGTTATTATGAGGAATCTTGTTAGTATGCAATGAGTTATTATTTAGTAGAAGCAAGATTACAATCTTAGACACTAACCCTTGTATGTAATTAGAAGATAGCTAGAATTTCTACATGCTGAAATAGAGTCAAACAGAGTTTTAAAACAAAATTTTTAATTCATGCTTTCTTTGACAGAGTTTTAGTGGATGGATAGTCATTAGTCTTTAGTTTTCAATTCTAGTTTGTTGATCTAGTTGCCATTTAGATTTATTTATTTAATTCGACATTTAGTTGCTTATTTTCTTTCTTGTCATATGCTGACATAGTGTTTAATTTATGTTTATAAGCATTTCTCTTTTTGTAATTTGAATTGTTAAGATAGAACTAGTTTAGTTTCTTTCATGCAATTTCTTTCTTAGATTTAGGTTGCAATTTCAATTTGTAGTTAATGATTGAATTTAGTATAGTATGAATTTGCTTACGTAGTATAGAGTGAAATTGAATTTCATAGCATAATCTCTTTATAACTGTTGATGATTAATGCATGAGTAATAGTCACATGGATATGCAAGGTAGTTGATGTTGTTTCCATAATGGCTAGGTTCTCACTGGATTGTCTAATTCACACTTTTCACTTTTCTATTGAAGTCAATATCGAGTTTATCCCTCTTGAATTATCGTTCATTGTCAAGTTCCATCGTGATATCATAAGACACCGGAGACATAACCATCAACACTATATTTGAGTTTTTCTTGCTTTCATAGGTTAGAATATAGTTTTCTTGCTTTCATAGGTTAGAAGATAGTTTCTTGCTTTCATAGATTAAAAGATAATTTTGTAGGGTAGTTAGTATTATTTCTTTGGTAGATTAAAGAGTAGTTTTCTTATCATAGATTAAGGATAAGTTGTTAATTCCTCTTTCTTTCAATTCAATAGATTTCCTTTCATAAATTAGTAGTTGTGAAGTTTAATTTAAGAATAGAGTTCACTTGTTTCTTAGCTTAATTAGTTTCTTATTGATTAGATTACTTGCTATAGAAGTTATCCTAGGTTAGTTAGTTGTTTACTTGCTTTAATAGGTTAGTTTCTTACTTGTCTATTCTTGCTTTGATAGGGTAGTTGCTTGTCTATTTACTTGCTTCCACATGATAGTTGCTTATTGAATTTTAGTAGGTTAATTAAAGTAGTTTGTTGTTATTGCTTATTAGATAGATAGTTTGCTTTTTTATTATTGTTATGATTGAGTTAGTTTTCTTTAAGTAGGGGTTTTCATTGCTTTCTTAGAACTATCCATCGATCCTTTGTTCAGAGGTTACTTAGGGTACATAGTTTAAGTGTCTTAATAGGGTTTGATCATTAATAGTCTTTACTTGAATAGATTAGCTCTTAGATAGCCACTTTCTTAGTTAGACTATACTACCTCCAGTCCTTATACCTTGGCATATATATTTCTACAACTCTAAGTTTACTTACCCTGGGCTGACAATTTAATAGAGGGTTTTTAGTGTGTTTTTAGTGCATATAGAACACCCATCATTTTTGGCGCCGTTGTCGGGGAGTTGTCTCAAGGTAGGAAATAGTTAGGAATTAGATCATTTCTAAACCTTAGCATTATTTTGGTGGTGGGGTGTTGGCAACCCTACATGTTTTTTCTATTTTGAACGACAAATGACACCTCATGTAGCTGCCTACACCTCATTTCGTAAATATTACTATTTGAGGGTGATTTTTTGTTTATAAAAAGATGTTTGATTACTCATGTTTTCTTTTTATCTTGCATTTTCATGCTTGATACATGACTAAAAGTATGAATCAAGAATTAAAACTTAAAATCGTATTGCAATTCTATCTAAGGCTTGGTCTTTTAAAGGGTCAATGTGCTTACATCTCTTTTAATGAATGTTGTCTTGCTTTGAGCTTATCACATATCAATGAAACACTTATTTTGAGTTTCTCTTGGATTGTAAGATTATATTTTGGATCCTTTGTATACCAAGAATCGATTGGCATTTGGACTATAGGCTTGTTCATTTAAATTTCTTGGTAAATCAACTTTGATTTTAAACTTTTGATTTGCATTTGGTTTGTAAAAATGCATCCTTTCCTAACCTTTGGAAAATGAGTATGTCTATTGCTTGTCGTGGAAATCAATCACACTACGATCATACTTTGTACCTCGTTTTAGATGACAGGTTGAAGTGATTGTCCTCTCATGACAGATCAAGGTCTGTTGTTATGCTCTGTATCCAAAAACGTTTATCACCAGAACTGCCCGGATTTCGTGTGTAAGACCCTTATGCTCACATCATGATCATGCTACAGTGATTACTAGTTTTAATCCTTTGTTTTTGGCTCAAAATTTCCTCTATTGTTGCTACCTCTTAAGGCCACAGTTGTTTTGAGTCGCTCTCGTTACAGTATGAGAAAACCCTGTAATTGCCTGCCAGAGACACGTTTTTGCGAGAGCATTTCTGAGCAAATGGTTATGAATTAGATCAAACCCTTGAAAACCCATTTCGGAAATGGGCCCATATACCTTCACGGAGGGAAGATTCTTTAGAAATGATTTCATTTAATAGGTATGTTTCATTTTGTTTTGGAAAACATTTTCTCATAAAATTTGTTGCACTTGAGTTTTCTTTATTTTCTTTTCCTCTATGTGGATTTGAAGATCTGTAGAAAACAATTGAGTTCTATCACAGACATTCCTACAGTGATGGATAAATCTCTGATAGAGAAGCCTCTTATTTCCTTGAGTGGCAGGCCATATTTCTTGTGTGAAAACCCTTGTGAAAGGGCAATGCCTGATTAGTTTTTACCTGGGCAAAAAGATGTTAGTTCTGAGTTTATGGAAACTTCTGTGCATGAATAGATTTTCTACCCTAACCCTACTGTAAAATAAGATAGTAAAGAATCTCACAACCCAAATTCAAAATGAATCATTAACAAATGAAAACCGTGAGCTCAAGATCAATGCACAAAGACAAGGAAAACGTTTGAAAAGGACTGGCAATATCATAATAAAAAACACTGATAGTGTCAAGGCTGTGATCAAATCTGAGATATTGTGATTCGAATTTGGTTATCAGTTGAATGGTAAGATTGGTTTTTATCTTAGTTGTTCTTTTATTTTTATTTTTCTAATTAATCTAGATTGATTTAGATTTATGTTGTTAATAGTAAGTCTGGCTACAGAATCGAGAGATTCTGTAGCCAAGTCAATTCTCATATAAAACTTGGAAATTGTTAGTTAAATATATACCTGATTTGCTCATTTCATTTTTCTTTCAGGATAAGATGTATCTTTTGCTGATCTCATAAGATGGAGCATTACTGGACTTAGTTAATTAGCCATCTCTTTTTGCTTATTTTGTAAATCAATACAAAACTTTCATAATTTTGAAGATCCAGTTTGTTATTGAGTGGATTGTTTTTAGACCCTCTATCTTTGTAAATTTTAGATCCTTTTGAGATTCGATCCTATCTTAGAAGATATGATGTTTAGCTTACATGAACTCTTTAAATACTCCATATTTTTGTAATGAAATCATCTTGGATAAGGGCAAGAGATGGACTAGTGATTCCAGAATTTAATGAAACAACATTTATGCATTTTGGCTTTAGCCTTTTGTTTATAATGTTGTCATTTATGTTTCGTTAATCCTACTACATGTATAGGTCTGATATCTTTAGATTAAATGATCCGTGATGCACAGGATGTTATATTATAAATACCATCTATAACTTTCTTCTCAAAATATATATGCTGTGATCTTATCTCCAATTAAATTGATAGGATTTATCTATGAGTTTTAATTGGATGATGAAATACATAGATTACTTTCAAATTTATCTTGCTGTAATCACGTGTAATTATGAGATCATAGGTTTATGTTTGTGTGTCCTTTTCTGTCATTAAAACCTAAGCTACTAATACGTGTTCTAAAATTTATTTAGAACAATCACAAAGTTCCTTGCAGATTTCTCTCTTGGACAGGGCAGTTGGATGTTCTGCACTCATGTAGATGCTTGGATACACTTCACTAACTCACTAACATGTTATCTCCTTTGTATTTTTCTATCATTTACTTATCACTGAAACTAGAATGCATGGTTCAACTTTTGACTATCCACACATTCATGTTTCATTGTATTTTTTTTATATTAGTTTAGATTTATAAAGGAAAAACAAAAAATATTTGTATGTGCTTTCTTTATCTTCTTCCTAGAAGCAATCATTGTTTACATTGATTTTCGTAAGTTTCGATTAAAACTTGCAGTTTGTAAATTATGTACATAAGTAACATTTGTATATCTTTTGCTTAAATATATCTATAACAGTTACATTATACATATGTACACACACACACACACACACACACACACACACACACACACACACANCACACACACACACACACACACACACACACACACACACACACACACACACATATATAGTGTTTATTAATTAGATAGTTATTTCTTTCTTTTTGTTTCTTTTAGGACTTTTAGATTGGCCAACGAAGCCATTAAACACGTTGGAACAGGTTACACCAAACGACTTGGGTTATTTAGACAACCCAAGACCAGAATCTTTCTTCCAGTTGACGGGCGATCATCTTCACCCACCAACAAATGGCGCTAGAAGGAGGGCCTGGATACAATTGATGGCACGTGGAGGTCGCAAAACTCCACCCCCACACACTCACTCCCCCCTAGTAACACGTAGTCTCTCAGACAACAATGTTACATCTGAAACAAAAACTACCTCAAACAAAAATCCTGAGATTCCCGTTGAGCCAGTAACACCAAACCCTCAAGGGGCCGACGTACAAGAAATTGTTCGTCAGTCACTCTTAAGGACACATAGTGCTTTGAACCGTATCAGAAAACCTAGTAGGCCTCTCAATCAACCTTTAGATTTCTTATATATCCGAGAGAAACTTGAAGGCACTGGTCTATGTTTAGATCCTTTAGGAGATAATACCACATATCCTGACCATACCCCTACTGTTGGAGCTAGAGGATCTGGTATTCCACCTTCCCCACCTCAGTCATCTCCTTCGTCTTCAAGAGGAGAGTCATTTGACGAAGAAAATTATTCATATGAACCATCTCAGCCTTCGATACCATCTACACCCATGGAAAACCAAAACAATCACTCCAGACCTTGGCTTGATCAAGATGTTGTGGTTGTACCTGGACCCCAGAAACCTTTACCAAAACACCCAGAGAAATGGTTACCTAAGTTCGATCCAGATTCTAAGCAAATTGTCGAGGATCACATAAAGAAATTCATGCTAGCCATTAGAATCCGAAGTGTAGAACATGAAGATGTAGTATGTAGAATTTTTCCTTACACGTTTGAGGGAAATTCCTCTACATGGTATTTCACCCAACAACCTCACACCATTGTATCTTGGGACAGATTCGAGACCTGTTTCCTAGAGAAGTTCGGAGATGACAAATCTCCGGAAGTCTTAGTCATGGAAATCTCCAGCTTAAAGATGAACCCTAAGGAGAAAGTAAAATATTTTAACCAAAGGTTCCTCATGTTAAAAAACCGAATCCCCACTGATTCAATGTCCGCAGAAAACCTTATTGTGGCATATTACACTAAAGCTCTACACAATAATATAGCAATTTGGGTTAAAAGGTCTAAGAAGTCAACGTTACTGGAAGCCTTCGAGGAGGCAAGCCAAATTGAAAAATATATTTTTAGCTTGAAATATAATCTTAGTAATGAGGCCGAAATAACCCCATCTTCTAATAAGAAAATAGAAATTCTTACCAGGCCTCCCCAAACCCAAACCCAATCAGAAACCTCAGACTTAGAAAGTTTACAAAAGGTCGTCCAAAAATTATCAAATCAAGTCGTAGACTTGAGGAGATCGGTTGAAGAAGCATCTTCGAGAAAAGGAAGTTATAAACCTCCTTTCAGAAAACTGTTTTCCCCCAACCGGCCGAATCCGACCTCGGAGGGTCTAAATTTTGATAGATTGTAATACACTCAGCAGATTATCCTTGAAGCACATGATAAATTGGTTCCCCCTAAGAATTCTGAAGACGTGGTTGAAGAAGAAGTAGCTGAAGAAGAGGAGTCATCTCCCAATGTCTTCGGACATTTTTCTGACAGTATTTTTCAAGCCAATTTTGAAACTATCCATCCTTACAACACCAGAAGCAAAGCACAAACTAAACCCTCTTCCGAAATAAGTACTAATGTGCCTCCGAAACAATTGAAACAAGTTGAAACAAAACATAATTTAGTAGACCCAGTTTTAGAGTATGATTTGATTAAAGACCTAAAGAAACTTAGGGCTAATATTTTTGTTTACAAACTTTTGAAATTCTCTCTTCTTCTATAGAAAATGCTTCAGAACATTGAAGAAAATAGTAAAAACAATAAGAAAATTGCAGAAATCAGTTCTAAAACAGCTCAAAAGATCCCTGCTAACACAACACTTGAACCTCCTGATAAAAGGGATCTCACTGAAAAACTGTATCAAATGTAGATAAAGTAATTTCAGGGACAACGACCAAAAATCAACATAATTCTACTGTTAATACTCACAAAAATGTCCTGCCTTTCTTATTAACCATTGAAAATTTCAATAGAAATGTACATAATTGCATGGTAGATTCCGGTGCATCATCAAATGTGATGCCCTTGTTTGTTTTCCAAAAAATCAAAGCTGAAGTTCAACCTTCTAGTCTTAAAATCATTCAGCTCGATCATGCGAATGCTAAGGTAATTGGTGAACTAAAGAATGTGCTCGTTAGGTTATATTCTAATCCTAAAGTTCATTAGATTATTGACATCATTGTTGTTGACATCCCCGAGGTTTATGGTTTATTTTTTAGCAGGGATTGGTCTGAGCAACTACATGGGTACTTTGCAATATATTGGTCTCATTTGTGGCTACCAAAAAATGGAAAGCCAAACAAAAATAGGATTAACCGTGAACGTTACCTCAAGCACACCATGATGTATTTGAATGATTCTAATGAACCATTTACTGCTTCCACTAATTCACTTGAAATGCAGGGAATGAACACCTTCTTCGGTAAATTCATGGCCGAAACCTCCCCCATCACCGATCCTGAACAACAGTCGGAGCTCATGACATGTACTCAGTCAACAACTTTACTGAATGTGCCAAACATTGCTGACGAAGCTCAGATATGGTCACTTTACTTCGATGGATCAAAATCCAAAAAAGGAGCTAGTGCAGGATGTGTACTCATCGACCCGATATGTAATAAAACTTTTATCGTCTGTCGATTAGAGTTTGAATGTACCAACAACACTCCCGAATATGAGGCACTTTTGCAAGGACTCAGGAAATTTGTAGATATGAATGTAAATAACTTAATGGTATTCAATGATTCAAAAATTGTGGTCAGGAAGGTAGGAAATTCCATACATTTCCTATCACCACACCTGAAAAGTTACCAAACTGAGGTATGGAATCTAATGCACAAATTTTCCACATTTAACATCAATTCCATTCCTAGATTAAGCAATTCTGAGAATGATTTATTGGCTAACGTCACTTCTAAACTTTTTCGCGCAGAAGGTCTTTCTCTGAATGCATTTTTGATTGAGTTATTGTTCATACCATCGATCCCAGACAATGCCACTAATTAGAGAGTGTTTGATGATGATCAACAGATCATTAGCTTCTTGCATATGGAGGATACCTTCCAAGGTGAAATTATCGATGAAGGCACTCACGATGAAAATCTCCGCAATTTCACAGTAATATCAGAGCCAAGGTCTCTCGAATCAACATCTGATATGGTAAAATATATTCTTAAATCCGTGGTAAGACCAGAGAAATTTTATGATTTGCATGATAAATTCAGAAAATCGATAAATTGTAAAACAAACAGTTCTTCCTTGACTCATGAAAAGGTAAATCTAGGGACTAAAGAGAATCCACAATATATCAATCTAAGAATGGGATGCTCTGAGCAAGAGTGGTCCGGTTTTATAAAACTATTTAGAGAATTCAAGGATGTCTTTTCTTGGACATATGATGATTTGAAAACTTTTTACCCTAATATAATACAACATATCATCTCCATGAAACCCCAGACTCAACCTTTTCAGCAAAAGCTGAGAAAGATGCACCCTAAGTTGGAACCAATAGTCAATAAAGAACTAAATAAATTATTGAATGCAAAGATAATCTTCCTAGTAAGACACACACAATGGGTGTCTAATCTGGTTCTTGTAAGGAAGAAAAGTGGCGAAATTCGACTCTGTGTCGATTTTCGTAACTTGAGCCGAGCGTCTGACAAAGACAATTATCCTGTTCCTCCAATGGAACAAATTATTCAGTAGGTATCTGGTTCCAAAATACTATCACTGCTAGATGGTTTTTCAAGATACAATCAGATCCTCATGTCTCCCCCAGACCAGTTAAAAACCACTTTTCGTACCCCATGGGGTACTTACGCCTACAGGAAAATGCCTTTTGGGCTTATAAATTTCGGGGCCACTTTTCAGAGAGAAATGGATATTGCTTCTCGTGGTCTCATAAATCAATCCGTAGTGGTCTATCTTGATGACATTATTTTTTTCTCCAAAAACAAGAAAGATCACTTGTCTCACCTTAGGTCTATCCTAGAACGATGCCGCAAGTACGCCATATATCTCAACCCTAAGAAGTCTATCTTTTTAGTGGAACAAGGAAAACTTCTCGGATTCATAGTATCTAATTATGGTATTATCATTGATCCCGAAAGAACTCAATCCATTGCCAAAATTTCTGCCCCCTCCTCCAAAAAATCTATGCAATCCTTTTTAGGCCAGATCAATTTTGTCAGAAGTTTGTCCCGAGTTTCTCAAAAATGGTAAGGCCATTTCAAAACTTAATTAAAAAGTATGTTCAGTATCGTTGGGGACCACACAAAAATCAATCTTTTGATTCCATCAAAAAATCCATAGTGGAAGCCCCTTCCTTGACGAGTCTCGATTTCTCACAAGATTTCACTCTTTATACTTTCGCCTCTGACCGATCTTATGTTGTTGTGTTGAACCAAAAGAATGCTGAAAGAAATCAAATCCCCATTTCCCTCATGAGCTCATCCTTCAAAGGAGTGGATCTTAACTACCCAACTATAGATCAACATGCTTATGCAGTTTTCAAAGGAGTGAAACATTTTCGATCATATTTGCTGAAATCCAGAACTAAAGTCATTGTGCCTTATCCTGCTGTCAGAAACTTGTTAGTACACAAGGAATTGTGTGAAAAATAGGCAAAATAGATGACATCATTACAAGAGTATGACCTCGAAATTACCCCTGCACAAATTGTTAGAGGTCAAGGTCTCTGCAAACTAGTGGTTGATTCAGTTGAAGAGTGACATAGTCAAATTAATGTCTTAACTGTAAATCAACGTAGTGAAAATCAGATCCGCTATATGCAAGTTGTTGATAATTCTTGGTTTGATGATATTAAGTTTTATCTAACACATGGTTTTGCTCCTCAACATCTCGATCCAAAAAAAAAAGAGCATTAAGACTAAAATCTACACCTTTCCAACTGGTAAATGACGTATTATTTCGTAAGAATTTTGATAATGTACTCATGCGTTGTTTGGAAAGAGATGAAGCAGAGAAAGTATTATCTGAACTACATGCAGGTAAAGCTGGTGGGAAGTTTGGTGGAGACACCATTGCTCACAAAGTATTAAGAGCTGGGTACTATTGGCCCACGTTGTTAAAAAATGCCCATGCATTATGTCGTAAATGCATAATTTTCCAAAAGGCTACTGGATGAGTACAAAAGGCAACATTCCCTTTGCATCCTGTTTTGGTAGATTCACCTTTTCAGCAGTGGGGTCTTGACATCATAGGGCCAATTAACCCCACTTCCTCACAACAACATAAATACATCATTACAACAACAGATTATTGTACTAGATGGTCCAAGGCTGCACCACTAAAAGTGGTAAACACTAATCAGGTAATATCTTTCCTTAACTCAAACATCATTACTAGATTCAATATTCTCGAGTGTTTGGTCTTCGATAATGCTTCCTACTTTTCATCCCTCGATATGAGTTCTTTTTCTTTAGAAAAAGGGATTAAACTGAAATATTCTGCCAGCTATTACCCCCAAGGAAACAGATTAGCAGAATCGACAAACAAAAACCTGATCAAGATCATCAAGAGGACAGTTTCTGAAAACCACAAGAACTGGCACAACACACTTTTTAATGCACTCTGGGCTGATAGGGTGACTCCAAAAACCTCTGTTGGTAATTCTCCTTTCTTTCTCGTCTATGGAAGAGAAGCGATTCTCCCTCCTCATGTTCTTCTTCCCTCTCTACAATTATCACGGAAATTTCAGGAAGAGGATTGTCCTCCTCTTGAAAGTCGAATTAATGCTTTGTTGAAACTAGAGGAAGTAAGAGCAAAAGAAAAAGAGAGACTAGATCAACATCAACATATTGTGAAAGGTTGGTTTGATTCAAACTTTGCTTCGGATAGAAACTTTGATGTAGGATATTTGGTTCTCAAGTGGGATAAACCTCACGAAGAGAAAGGAGAACACACCAAGTTCCAAAACCTATGGTTGGGGTCCTTCGTAATCGCTGAAAAACTAGGTCCCAACTCTTTCCGCCTACAGAATTTAGAGGGACAGCCAAACACCTTCCCGGTGAATGGCCAAGCTCTCAAAAGGTATTTTTCATGATGATTCCATATCCACCTTTTGTACACATTTTTCTGTTGTGATTTACTTTTGTTTTTCTAGTTTTGGTTCTTTTCATTTTGTTTGTTTTCATTGTTTTCTGGTTAAACTCCTGTCTGTGTCACCTTTTAGTTTGTAAAGGGAAGTCGGAATGCCTCATTATGAAGCAACAATAAAGGTTTTTTCAGAGCATCAATGCTGTAAATCGTTGAAACATAGATTAGCTAAAGAAACTTTCCGTTCGAAGCAGGTTTCCTGGTTTCACTTTATAATTATGAGCAGACACGACCAACCAACTTTAAAGCTGTTTACGTTGTCCTGGATTTTAAAGAAAGCAACTCAAGTATGCCTTCCCGTCCTCGAAAAATTAGTTTCATCAGAAAACTAATTTCAGATCATAATGAAATTTATCAACCAAAAAAAATTAAAGGCTGGAAAATGACAAGTGTTCTAAAGATTGAAGTTTTCAGCATCACCCCACTCTCTTGAATATCTTTAAATTTATATCAGATTGTAAATATTTTCTCGAGAGTTGTGGGAAGTGTTTGTAAACCTGTCGGGATACTGAACAGGTCTACTGGCAATGGGTAAATTCATGCATGATGCCAAGAAAACTTCACCAGGGTACTGAACAGGACTACTGGCAGCGAAGCAATGTTGGGTTCAAGAAACTTATCAGGTATAAATTTTGATATTGATCGTAAGTGCCCTTCGTTTTGAATTGAAAATTCTTGGACAGGGTAGAGGTGTCAGAGTGAGGTAACCAGGCTATGGATTCTTGCTAGAAGCAGTGGCCATGTCAATAGTATCGAAGCCATTGGCTTAAATATCGTTTCTCTCATAATTAAAATTTTTCACCGGATTTCATTTGAACATAAAGACATTTGAAGATGGATTGTGTGATGATTGTTGGAATTTGATGGACATGCTTGTTGTCCTTCAACTGTTCTTTGATCTTTAATCATTCTGATCAGTGTTAACATGAACTTGTTGGTGATGTAGATATAACTGCTTCTCCCATTAAGTCACCACTGTTGGCAGCTCTACATGTTTTTGCTATTTTGAACGACAAATGACACCTCATGTAGCTGCCTACACCTCATTCCGTAAATATTACTATTTGAGGGTGATTTTTTGATTATAAAAAGATGTTTGATTACTCATGTTTTCTTTTTATTTTGTGTTTTCATGCTTGATCCATGACTGAAAGCATGAGTCAAGCATTAAAATTTAAAATCGTATTGCAATTCTATCTAAGGCTTGGTCTTTTAAAGGGTCAATGTGCTTACATCTCTTTTAATGAATGTTGTCTTGCTTTGAGCTCATCACATATCAATGAAACACTTATTTTGAGTTTCTCTTGGATTGTAAGCTTATATTTTGGATCCTTTGTATACCAAGAATCGATTGGCATTTGGACTATAGGCTTGTTCATTTAAATTTCTTGGTAAATCAACTTTGATTTTAAACTTTTGATTTGCATTTGGTTTGTAAAAATGCATCCTTTCCTAACCTTTGCAAAACAGGTATGTCTATTGATTGTCGTGGAAATAAATCACACTGAGATCGTACTCTATACCTCATTTTAGCTGGCAGGTTGAAGTGACTGTCCTCTCATGACAGATCAAGGTCTATTGTTATGCTTTGTATCCAAAAACGTTTATCACCAGAACTGCCCAAATTTCGTGTGTAAAACCCTTATGCTCACATCATGATCGTGCTAGAGTGATTACTAGTTTTACTCTATTTTTGTCTTAGAATTTCCTCTGTTGTTGCTACCTCTTAAGGCCACATTTGTTTTGAGTCACTCTCGTTACAGTCTGAGCAAACCTCGTAATTGCCTGCCAGAGACATGTTTTTGCGGGAGCATTTCTGAGCAAACGATTATGAATTAGATCAAACCCTTGAAAAACCATTTCGGAAATGGGCCTGTTATCGCACAGTTTGTAGGAAACATTTAGGTAGCTTGAGTCAAGGCTTTAAACTGGCGTAACAGGAGCTTCCCCACCCACTGTCACCTCGATGGGGAGCTCCTCCCTCTTTCCTTAAGAATCTTTGGCAAAATGGCTAGCTATAAAGCATAGATCTATGGCTGAAAAGTGTTGCTTGGGGACAAGGCTTTTCAAACCCTAGAAGCCAAACCCTAGGTGTAAAACAAATTAGGCCT
>SNQJ01S0027349.1:122327-157257 GCA_010110895.2 Picea sitchensis | reverse complement strand
CGTGTATTACTGTATATCTATGTTTATGGTTGCATCTCTGATACATTTCTGTTATATTATTGAATATCTGCAATATCTCTGTGCATTTCTTTATTATATCTCCGCTCTCATTTCGTGCCGAAAATAATCCGAATCAGTCAGAGTCATCTTAGCAAGCTCTTTGAGAGCACAACATTCATGGTGGATATTTGTAAGAGATATTACATTATTAATACAATAAAGGAATATTTTTTGCTTGGGTTTTTATCCCTGTACAGGGTTTCCCCAAGGTATATGTGTTGTTGATATGTATGTTTACTTATCTACATAATTATTGCTATTCGATTATGATTTGGAATTGTTGAAGTGTATTAATCTGGAATCAAAGTATTGAAGAAAATAAAAGAATTAATCCACATAAGAAATAAAGATCATAATTTAACATAATGCACCCTGACCGGGGCCACTACTAAGTGGTATATAGAGATGGAGGGGTCAAAGTTTGGAACTTTTGGTGATCTAGCCATTGTCTTTCTTAACCATTTCCAACTCCCAATCTAGTATGATGTCAACACAAAGCTTTTGGTTAATTTGGAACAAAACAAATCCACAACCATTTCTGATCACATTCAAGAATGAAGGAGACATAAAAGTTTGATTAAGGCCACGATTCCTCTAGAATTTATTTTAGAATGGTTCCTGAAGTCATTATTTCCTTATATTTCTAAGGATTTCACAACTTCAGGAGTGTTAAGAGAGGAGCAAGAGATGTTTAGAGAACAACAGTTAGAGCTCATTTACTCTCAGTCAGGCATGCTCTATGAGATAATGCCAGAAGTGCCACAATAGATGCTTGACTTGGGAAAATCAAAATTAGGACTGCATGTCAATGGCATTGTCAATTCTTCATAAAGAAAAGTTGCAAATATGATCTCCAATTAGATTCAACAAATTGTGGTTGGTCAGACCCATGGTTTGACCACCCCCACCTCGCAGTCATCAGATGTACACAATGTGTAGTTGATGACTCCAAAGAGTCCTCAGCAACCTAAAGGAAAAAAGACAGGCAGGGGAAAAAAGGGTGGTGGGGGGAGTGATAAAAAGCCAAGTAGTGATGTTGAGGGGGGGAAAATGAAAAGAGGAAGGTAAATTTTCCTTGCAAGATTTTCAAAGAAGATCACCTGACTCACCTCTGCCCCAAACTTGAGGAATCCCAACACTTGTTAATACAAAAAAAACATGTTGTTTTGACTAAATCATTTCCGCAAGGATAAAATTTAACATAGGGTATTTCCTCAACACCTAATACAAGTAATCATGGTACCCCCACACCAGAATTTAGAGCATTGAATGTCTATGTGTTGAAGTTGGATCTTAATTTGCAAACCAAAGCCTATGATTATGAGAATCCTAAGTCTGCAAAAAATAATAAGGAGTTACCAAAACCATCAAGCTCTCTCCATATAGAGAAAATGAAAGTAGACCCAATGCCTCTTATACTGAAAGGTGTGTTGAGGTGGACATCACATACTCCGAATGCTAGAATGACCCAACATTATTCTATTGTTGAAGATTTGGCCTAAATTCATTGTGCTATGTCCACACTGGAAGTTCTCTAGAGTTTCCCATTACATCAAAATGCATTGTTTTCTTCTTTGGGGGCTTATGAATCCTCTAACTCATTTTCCATCATGTTTGGAACTTCTAACATCAATCCTCACCTTCCATATAATGTTTCATTTCATAATGTAGTGGTTTACACCACGAAGTCCTATTCGAAAAATATTTTTCGAACTGTGGTGGATGAAGGCACTTCGACGTGTGTCATGTCGCTATCATGCTGGAGAGTTGTCGGGTCACTTGAGTTAGCTCTGTCTCCTACATTTATTACAACATTTGATGGTTGTTTTTTTATACCACATGGGATTATCCCTTCTTTCCCCATCATGTTAGAGGGGAAAACCATGTGTGTCAAAGTAGAAGTAGTCGACATGCCTCTCGAATATAATCTACTCTTAGGAAGAAGTTGGGAATATGCCATGACAACTCTAGTTTCCACAGTTTTCTGAGTGTTATGTTTCCCTCATGAGGGGATGATCTAGATGGATCTCAGTGGCCATCCACCTTTTCCACTGAATCACCATTTTGAGCTGGTAGTTTTAATAAACCATGATATTCACCCTTTTGATGGAGAATGGAATGTAATTTCATATTCATTTGTTAATTACAAACATCATGTAATGATTTCCTAGTGGTCTTATGTACATGCCTACAACATAGCATCAATGCACATGATCCCATTAGAACTCCGCTCAGGCTAGAGTAGTATTGGGATGGGTGACCACCTGGGAATTCCTAGTGTTTTACATGCCTATGGAATTTTATAAACTTAGTCCAATTTATCCCACATGCATCATGGGAATTGTTATCCTCTCACTCTCTCATATAAATTGAGGTGAAGGAGGCCCTTTAAGAATGCAATGGAGTGTGATGTAAAGCTTGTTACGAATGAAGCATAACTGACATCTCTTTCCTTTCAGAGATAGGATACCCCATTATGCCAATTTGTGTTGTACAATGTTTTTCTATCTTATTCAGTAATAGAAGTTGGGTTTCACTTTATTTATGTGTTCTCTTATATATATTTTTTGTATTTAATTGTTATATCTCGGTTATATTTCTATCTTCATCTCATTCTCAAAATAATATGGATCAATGGTATTAGAGCAGGTTGATCCTTGTCATTTCTCAGAGCAGGTCCCCAAGGAGGTTAGGGTATAGAGAGTTGGGTCTCGAGATAGTTTCGCTTGAGGAAAACTGCTCTTTCCATCCCAAAAGACCTCCCATGACGGAAGAAAATATAGATGACAAAGTAGGAGATCCTTTTAAAACGTTCCATGAGGAATCCCTTGTGTGAAAGAGGAACACGATGATGGAAAAATTTGCTCAGATCCTTCAAAGACTACCAATGACGCCGGCTGAGGCATCTTCGACAATAATCCATTTCACAAGTACAACACCCTTCAAGGTACAAGTCATTTTTTATATCCCCTTATTTGAAGGCTAGATAGATGTAGATGCTCTAGAAAAATGGTTGAATCTGCTAAAAGGTTAGTACTCTGGCCAAAAAAAATTCGACAGTGAAAAGATCACCTTCGCGCTCCTTAAATACCTTCCCCATGTTAGAGCTTGGTGGGAAGGTGTTGGCAGCCACACATGATTTTCGATACTTATCATGATCTAAAGAGACTATACCTTTATGTAGCTTCCATCACCTTCTATTTGTAAATGTTTATGTTTCTGAGTTTCGAGGTGACGATTGGGTTAAGTTTACCTTATTTAGTTTTTTTTCATTTGTTTTATTTTTAATTTATGACTGTAAGCATGAATTTAAACATAAAACTTTGCTTGGTTTCATAATATTTTACCTTAGAAATATTGTTTTAAAAGTCACCCATATATGATTAAAATTAAAATCTTATGAAATGGTTGATTAATCCACTATCAAAATCATTGTGTGTTATGGTTATTATGAATTCATTGGTTCTATAGTTCATTGTGAAAATTTTTGAATGCATAAGAACCTTGGTTAACTGTTGATATTGTTCTCATGAGTTCAATTGTCATATCAACATTCATGCAAATTAGTACAAGCATGTTGTACTTGCGTCTTTGTTTCACCTTGCTAGCTCGAAACATTAACGAGACCATTCATTATGCGCATAGGGTTTTGTACTCTGTAGGATTTGGCACTCATCGTGAGAAATGGTTTGGAGTCTTACGAACCTTCTGGTTTTCATTTCCCCCTAATTCTCTTGTCTGATTTATGATAGCCCCTAGACTCTATGATTTTCGTGCTATTACATCCCTCTTAGACCTTTCTCTGCTGCTCATCCATTGGAAACCTAAACCTATCCCTTCTGATATCTGTTGCATCCTTGACACAGTGGTAATGACACCCATGGTTCGTATCGAGCCGAACGGATGCCAAGATTTTCTATCCCATGATGATGCTATTGACGACCTGAAGTCTCATGGATGGGATGTCCTCCTCAAGAAGTTTGAAGGCTATAATATCCAAGTTGGGAAATCTTTTGTACAAACTTTTGATGACTTCAAGACCAAGATTGGAGATATACAGTTGGAATTAACATAGGATTTCATGAGCAAGGAAACAAGACTCCCATTGAAAGGTGAGAGGTGGTTTAAGAATGCTAAATTAGAATATGTCCCATGGATTTTATTCATGGCTTCGCACAAAACCACTTGTTGTACACAAGGTATTCCTATTTCTCTGTTAAGACCTAGATGGCACAATATCCTTTTAATTCTGAAGTAGTTTGTTACATGTGAAGGTCGATATGGGCTAGTTTTTCTGTGCCACATTCGTCTTCTTATGAATTTCATAGGGTTTGAGTTGGAGATGCCTTTTTACGTGTTGATGAGTCTTTACAAAATGTCCAATATCTATAAGCAACAAGGTATCAATTCGAGTTTGTTTCACCATGGACTCATTAAAATCTTGTTGGTTTATCACTTGTCGAAAATAGGTGACAATTGGGAGACCTTTCTGGTCAGAAATGGATTCATCCAGGCCAACGCTATAGTCAACCCTCTTTTAATTTTTTACCCTAATTCAGATAGACCAGTAACTGAAATCTAGGTTGTTAATTCAATTGATGGCCCATAATTTATTGAATTAGTTTCTGTTGTTGATGAAACCCCTGTGGACAAAGAATTACCATTTAGGTTTTCACCTGGAAGATCTTTGGAACAAGTAATTTCCGAATTAAAAGAAAAGCATCGTCTTGTGCCTATGAACGATTCTAGTTTAAACGTTAATGATAAACCTGTTGTGAAGAATTTTCGTAAGGGAAAGAAACCACAGAGCACAGATTTAAGTTTCAAGAATAATAATTTTGGTCGTTTGATTCCTAGAAAACTAAGAAATTGAAAGAGTAATCATATGAGATCAATCGATCCGATCGAGATCAATGATCGGTGATCAGATCTTGAGATAGAAGATTTCTTGGCTCATGAAGACCCAAAAAATCAATGTTCCAGGAGAGAAGTTATTACCCATGTTGAAAAGTATGATTTCATGACCAATTTACCCCCATGTCTTAAGGGTAAAGAAGGATTTTCGGGTATCGGTCACAACCTGGAACAAACCATAGGTAAAAATGAAGCACCCCTTGTCGACTATGTTCCACGTCAATCTGCCATTAACTCGGTGCATTGTGATAGCTGTCTCAACTGGATAGAGTGTTATTATACATATGTGTCTCGTTTACAGGCTCGAGTTAAACACTTGGCTGCTCATAATTCTCTATTGAAACAAGAGAACCTTGACCTGAAGACACACACAAAGAGGGAGAATAAACGATTCAAAAGGGTCGGGAATATAATCATTAAGAACACAACCAGTTTCAAAGAAATTATAAATTCCGAACTGTGAGATCCCTCTTTGGCTAATTTTTAATGGTAAAATGATTTTGTTTTGATTTCATTCAATTCTGTTATGAAAAAATGAAATAAGTAGATTTAATTTTTTATTTCATTTGCTAAAAGTAAGACTAGCTATGGAATATATGATTCTATATCCAGTCTCTTTTGTATAATAATTAGCAATTGTTTTTCTGAATATCAAAATGGTTTTTTCTATTTAAAGGAAATGGAATATTATATTGTTGATTGCATGAAGCAAACACTTGGAATCATATGTTCAAATATTCAGTAGTTTTTATCTTTTTTATTTTTATAAAACTTTGTCTTATTTAGACAAAACCAACTCATGCATGAGTGGTTACTATTTTCACTATTTTTGTAATATTATCCTATTTGTTTGGATTCAAATCTATCTTGTATGATATGAGCATTTGAATCCTGACTAGTTTAAATACTGTTCACTCTTGGTGGTGAAGGCACCTTTGGATTTGGACACAATTACAAACATGTAACTTTCAAGGTTGTATGGACAAGTTGCTCACTCCTTGGTTTTAGACCAGCGTGGCGCTTACCCATTGTGTTTTGCCTTATATATTATGGAATGTTATTATGTTTATCATAACTTTAGTCTTATGATCTAATGATACTTCTTATTATTCATCACTTTAATTATGTCTGTAATTTGTTTTTCATATATTACATCTGTGATCATTATTTCATTTAAATATCACTGATTTATGCTTGATGTTAAATGATGTATTACATGAATGCTTAATATTAAATTTCTTTCACTATAAGTGTTCATCATTTCAAGATCACCAAATCTGTGTGTTTATTACTCTGCTCTTATATTCCTGTTCCAAAAACACCTTTGAGTTTGCTTTTGGGAGTGTTATCCCTAACATGTTACATATTTTTCTCACAGGAAAGACAACTGGGAGTTTGAATTGCGCAAAGATATAAACTCATTAATTGATTAATATCAGGTTAGTTTACTCGTATTCTATTTCTTTTGTTATTTTATTTATCAATGAAATAAGAATAATTTAAATTGACTTTGACTGTTATGATGTTCTTATTTCAAATTGTGTTTTAATTAGTATTTATTTAGTTTTTTAGATTTTAAATATAAAACATAAAATATAAAATGTATGTGCTTTCTTTATCAAATTCATAAACGATTTCAAAAAACATTGATTTCACAAGACATCCAACAAAACTTGCAAATTGTATATACATTGTTCAAAACCATATGCACATAGCTATACTTCTATTTTTTACATTTGTAAATTATCGAACTTACATTATTAGTAACATAGCTTTATAGGTTAGTTTCATTTATTTCTAGGACTTTAGTTGGCAAACAGAGCCATTAAACCCATCAGGTCATTTCATTCCAAATGGCTTGGGTTATTTATACAACCGCAGTCCAGATTTGACCTTCCAGTTGACGGTGTGTCATTTACACCCATCAACAAATGGCGCTAGAAGGAGGGCCTAAATTAAATTGATGGCACGTGGAGGTCACAAGACACATCCCCCACACACCCGCACCCCTGTCGTAATGCGTATTCACTTAGACAATAAAGTTACACTTGAAACAAAAACTACCTCAAACAATAACCCTGAGATTCCCGTTGAACTAGTGACACCAGTTCCTCAAGGGGCCGACGCCCAAGAAATTGTTCATCAGTCACTCATAAGAATGTGTAGTTCCTTAGCCTGTATCAGACAAACTGGTAGGACACTTAATCAAACCCTTGATTTCTCAGATATCCAAGAATAAATTCAAGGCATTGGTCTTCCCCAAAACCCTTTAGGTGGAAATACTACCAATCCTACTGAAACACTCATTCCTGGAGCAGGAGGATCCGATATTCCATCATCTCCACCTGATTCTTCTCCATCCACTTCAGGAGGAGAGTCTTCAGATGAAGGTAGCTCTTCATTAGAACCATATCAACCTTCGACACCACCAACTCCCATGGAAAACCAAAATAATCCTGCCAGGCCCTGGCTCGATCAAGATGTCGTGGTTGTACCTGGACCCCAACACCCATTACTGAAACATCTGGATAAATGGCTTCCTAAATTCGATCTAGATTCAAATTAATCCAATGAGCATCACAACAAAAAATTTATGTTGGCCATTAGACTCCGAAGTGTTGAACACAAAGATGTAGTATGCAGATTATTTCCTTATACATTTGACGGAAATGCCTCCACATGGTATTTTTCTCAACAACCCCAAACCATCATCTCTTGGGACAAGTTTGAAACTTGTTTCTTGGAAAAATTTGGAGATGATAAATCTCCTGAAGTCTAGGTTATGGAACTATGTAGCTTAAAAATGAATCCTAAGGAAAAAGTGAAGGACTTTAAGCAAATTTTTTTTTTACGTTAAAGAACAAAATACCTACAAATTTGATGTCCGTTGAAAGTTTAATTGTTGCATATTATACCAAAGCTTTGTACAATAACATAGACATATGGGTCAAAAGGTATAAAAAGAACACGTTGTTAGAAGATTCTAAGGAATCAAGTCAAATTGAGAAAGATATATTGAGCCTAAAAGACAATCTTAGTAGTGAAGCTGAAATAGCCTCATCCTCTAAGAAGAAAATAGAGATTCTCACTAGGCCTCCTCAAACTAAAAATCAACAAGAAACTTTAGACTTGAAGAGATTGCAGAAAGCTTTCAAAAAACTATCCAATCAGGTCATCATCTTGAAGAGATAAGCCGAGGAGGCATCCACAAGAAAAAGAAGTTTTAAGCCTCCTTTTAAAAAACCTTTTCCTCCCAACTGGCCAAACTTGACAACAAAAGGTCTAAATTTTGAAAGTTTACAGTATGCTTTGCAAACCATCTTAGAAGAACATGATAATTCTTCTTTTTTTACTCCTGAAAGTTCTGAAGATGTACTTGAGGAAGAAATATGAGAAGAGGAAGACTCATCTCCCCCTGGTTTTGGTCACTTATAGGACAATATTTTCCAAGGGAATTTTGAAACTATCCACCCCTACAACACAAGAAGCAAAATGCAAAACAAACCCTCTTCTGAAGCAAGTAAAAATGTGTTTCTGAAGCAGTCAAAGAAAACTGAAATTAAACAAATCTTAACAGCCCTAGTTTTGGATTATGATTTAATTGAAGATAACAAAAAAATGAGGGCTAATATTTCTATTTTTGAACTGCTAGAATTTCCCCTTATTTTGCAGAAAATGCTTCAAAGTATCGCTGAAAACAGTAAAAAGAGTGACTCTAGCAGCAAAAAAATAGCAGAAATTGATTCAAATGCAGTTAAGAATGTCCCAACTAAAAAGACATATGAACCTCCAGATAGAAGGGACTTTGCAGAAAAAACTGTAGCCAATGTAAATAAAACTGTTTTAGGGACAACAACAAAAAATAGTAGAATTCTGATGTTAACTCTCGAAAAAATTGTATGGTTGATTCCAGTGCATCATCAAATGTGATGCCTCTATCTATATGCCAAAAAATTAATGCAGAAGTTAAACCTTCTGATCTTAAAATCATTTAGCTGGATCGAACAAATGTGAAAGTAATTGGTGAGATTAAGAATGTACTGATTAGAATATCATCCAATCCTAAGGTTTGTTAGATAATTGATATCATCGTTGTTGATATCCCTAAAGTTTATGGCTTGTTTTTAAGCAAGGATTGGTTAGAACAACAACACGATTACTTTACCACAAATTGGTCTCACTTGTGGCTACCTGAAAATGGACAACCCAACAAAATAAGTATAAACATAGAACGTTATCTTAAGCATACTGTTATGGATCTAAATGATACAAATGAACATTTCATTACATATGCTAATTCATTTGAAACATAGGGAATGAACACCTTCTTTGGTAATTTCATCACCGAAATCTCTCCCATCACATATCCTGTGTAGCAATCTGAAGTTGTAACCTATACTCAGACATCCACTTTGCCAGGTATGCCAAGTGCTTCCGATGATGCATAGATATGGTCCTTATACTTTGACGAATCCAAATACAAAGAAGGAGAAGGTGTTGGTTGTGTACTCATTGATCCTACATGTAATAAGACTTTTATTGTTTGTCGGTTAGAGTTCGAATGTACTAATAACATGACAAATTATGAAGCACTTCTACAAGGACTCAGGAAAGGTTTGGATATGGATGTGAGGAATTTGATAGTATTTGGTGATTCATAAATCATGGTTAGGTAGGTAAGAAACACCATACATTTCTTATCACCACATCTAAAAAGCTACCAAACAGAGGTATGGAGTCTAATGCATAAATTTTCAGCATTCAACATAAATTTCATTCCTAGATTGAGTAATTCAGAAGCTGATTTATTGGCCAATGTTGCTTCTAAAATATTTCCCGCTAAAGTTATTTCCCCTAATGCATTTTCAATTAAATTGTTGTTCAGGTCGTTAGTCCCAAATAACATTACAAATTGGAGAGTATTCAATGATGACCAACAGATTATCAACTTCCTGCATATGGAAGACACCTTCCAAGGTGTAGTCATTGATGAAGGTACTCACGATGAGAACCTCCAGAATTTAATGGTAATATCTGATCCTTGATCTCCTGAATTGACATCCGAGTTGGTAAACTCTATCCCCAGATCTGTCGTAATACTAGAGAAATTTTATGATTTGCATGATAAATTTAGAGGGATAGTAAATTGTAAAATAATAGTTCTTCTTTGATTTATGAAATGGTTAATTTAGGAACAAAGGATAATCCTCAAAATATTAATCTAGGAAAGGGATGTTCCGAGCATGAAAGATCCACTTTCATAAATCTATTTAAAGAATTTAAAGAAATTTTTTCTTGGATGTATGATGACCTGAAAACATTCGACCCTAACATCATACAACATGTTATCCCCATGAAACCTCAGACTCAGCCTTTTCAACAGAAATTGAGGAATATGCATCCTAAATTGGAACCCACTATTAAGAAAGAACTAAACAAATTACTAACTGCAAAGATAATTTTCCCGGTTAGGCACACACAATGGGTGTCTAATTTAGTCCTTGTAAGGAAGAAAAGTGGTGAAATTCAACTCTATGTCAATTTTTAGAACTTAAACCGAACATCTGATAAAGACAACTACCTTGTTCCTCCAATGGAGCAAATCCTACAAGAAGTGTTTGGTTACGAAAGACCATCTCTGCTAGATGGTTTTTTAGGATACAACCAGGTCCTCATGGCCCCCTCAGATTAGCTTAAAACCACCTTTCGCACCCCATGAGGCACTTATGCCTATAGGAAAATGCCTTTTGGACTCATAAATGTCGGTGCCACTTTTCAGAGAACAATGGACATTGTTTTTCATGGCCTCATTAACCAGTCAGTCTTGGTCTACCTTGATGATGTCACCATATTATCTATAAACAAGAAAGATCACTTGTCTCACCTCAGGGCTGTCCTGGAATGATGCTGCAAGTTCAACATATCTCTCAACCCTAAGAAATCGGTCTTTGTAGTGGAGAAAGGTAAAATGCTTGGGTTTATAGTGTTTAAGGATGGAATTATTATTGACCTTGAAATAACCCAATCTATTCCTAAACTCCCCCCTCCTTCTTCCAAAAAATCCATGTAGTCCTTTTTGGGAAAGATTAATTTCGTCAGAAGGTTTGTCCCAAGTTTCTCGGAAATGGTAAGACCATTACATAATTTAATTAAAAAATATGTTTTGTATCGTTGTGGACCAGAAGAAAGTTGGGCTTTCGACTCAATTAGAAAATCAATAATAGAATCCCCTTCTGTTATCACTCCCTGACTGTAGAAGGGTGTAAGCTTGGTAACTTAAATAGATCAATAAACTATGGATGAAAAAGGATCAAATCGGATGTCATTATAAACTCACATCCATTTAGAAAGACATGGGTCACTTGAAAGACCAAGGATTTCAACTATGCTCCTCAGAAGGTTTTAATCAATGTGTGAAACCATGGAGAAGACTCATTATGCTAGCAAGAAATACCTACACAAAGCATATGTGAATGGCCAGTAATGATATGTAAGATACTTATTCATACCAACAAAAACATATATAATATTTGTATATAGTATATGGCTAGACTTAATGAGTAAATACTTGCAGCTTAAGCTTATGAGTGCACTGATAGGATGACAACTATCTGGCACTAGGACAATCTTAAGAAGCAATGTATATAAGTCTAATATACCAACGAATATATGGGATGACAACCTTCTGTCATTTAGTATACATAAAATTGGAAATGAAGGATATGAAAACTAAACAAGCAAAGTGAAAGAAGCTCGATGTCAAGATATATTCATGGACATCTCCAAAAGATGAAATGTACAAGTCTTCAACAATAGAACCACAGTCCTTAGACTGTTTTCCCCCCTTTTTGAACTGTGTCTCTGTGGGCTTTAAATAATATTTACAAATCAGTTTCAATATCCTCAAAAGATGGATCTGATAACCTCTTTTCCTATCTCAAATTTGAATTTGTGAGGTGGCTGGAAAAGACAGAAATTTCTGGAAATATGTTACTCAAAGATTGACCTATATCTCTCAAATCAAAACATATGTGTAAAAAATGGAAGATTATTTTGTATATTGGTTTGTTGTGAGAAAAAACCTCTCTCAGTTCTTTGAGATTTGTTTTCATTTTCCCTGGATATGCATTTCAAAGACAAGTGTCAAACAGGGAAATTCTGAGATCCGAAAATTAGGGCTCATAGATTAATTCGATTCTCCCAATATATGACACCTGTAGGAAAATTGAGAGAGTTTATTGTTATTTGACGTGTTAGTAACAAAATCCTCCACCTGTTTCTCAAAATGATTCTCCAGTCGCTTAGAATCATCATTTGAAAATGATGATTCAACACAGTAAAAACAGACTCTTCTTCACTTTCAGTGGCTCATTTGCCCTTGAAAATCTGATTTAGCCGCCGAAAGCCTTGAATTTCGGTGGCTCACAACCCTGTAATTTTACCACTTAGCCACTGAAAGATAAAAATTAGTTTTTGGTCTATTTTGAAATGAAATTTGATTTATGTGTTGGAATGATATAGTTTTAAGAGCTTGTCTCAAAGCCTTTAAACCTTAAGATTAGAAATAACTTTTCTACCTAATGCTCCTCTTATCATGTGATTTGGAAATCATTAGCAAGTTATTTTTGATCGCTAACATCTGGCTCCAACTGGGGTGGAGACCTCCCTGCGAGGCTTCCAAGAACCACAGATCTAATGCCTTTCTAGAAAAATAAAATCTAAACTTAATGTCTATTGTTCCATTGGGCATGGAGTCAGTATTCCATTGGGCATGGATTCAACCATTCACATGTTTTTGAAAACCTTTCATGACATGTATAAATGATCTCTGTATATCTTCTAGACTGATATATAATATGTTTTTATTTCTCTCAGCCTTTGTTATGCTTCATACACATTACAATATGTTTGTTGTTCTGCTGTTGCAGTGGAAAAAACCTGGTAAAATGAAATGTTAATTTGATTCCATATGAAATTCCTTGTACCTTTGTTTCTATTCATCACCAGAGTGACCACTTTCTTTCCATGAAGCATAGATAAAAAACATTTACCTTTACCTCTATATACGCCTTTACTTTCTTTTGCTTGTTGATGCTTCAGGGATCCTTGGAGTTTTTCACAATACCTGTAGCATGTAGCATCTATGAACATCTGGGAAATCTTAGGCTGAGATTTCAAATATGTTATATCATTGAGCTCTTTCTTGAGTAGAATTTTTCCCTTCTTTATCTGCAAAACAATGTCAATATCTTCAATACAATGGAATCGGGTTTGGGGGAAACAAATTCAGCACCAGTAGAAGGAGTCTAGGGCTCAACAAAGATAAATGTGAGATATGAAGAATATGCTTGAGTAGAGGCCCAAATTTTAGGAAGCTTAAGAGACACAAGGGGTTTCAAATCTTTTCTGTGAGTCACATTCGACTAGGAAGATTAAGGATAGGTCACGTGATGAGGAGTAGTCGAGTTAATCATAGAGGAGAACTTTGAATGAAGATCAGATCCAAACATCATGGCAAAATAGGAGATTTGATAAATCTAGGTTAGCTAAATCAAATTAAATAATGATTATGGAAGAAATGGATCGACCAAACCTCAATGATATTTCCTAGCATTCATTTCAGCAGTTAAATGATCAAGATGACACCTATACTTTGGCGGTTGAAGATCTTGTTTTGATGTGCTAACTATTTGGCATGCTCTGCAATTTCGGTGGCTTAGAATGCCCTGAGATTTCGGTTTTAGCTGTCGAAAGTTAGTACTTTCGGTAGCTTACAACACTTTGAAACATACCCCTTAGCCACCAAAAACTGTCTTTTGAGATTAGTTATCAATGAAGTGCTGACTCAAGAACTTTCATAAAATACAAGTCTAAAGCTCTTCTAAAAGACTCTTAATAAATTTTCTCTCTAATGGCCATCTTGTATGTGATGTCTAAATAATTTGCAGGTTATTTTTGGGAAATAACATCTTCAAGACCTACCATTATTCACACAAGGTGACTGATACATCTGCTTCAAACTGGAGAAAAGAAATGCTCGAGCAACGAGATTATTTCCTACCTTACTCTACTCTAACCAGTTCTGCAATTGGTTAAGTGAATGTTGATTTCCATAGCAGCCATCCAAGCAATTTTAACACTGAAATAATCTCATCATTCACACTGATCAATAGCTGTTGTTTGAAGTGTAACAAGAATGATAAGAAGCCATTCACAAAACCAAACTCACCAGAAAACATGTGCAATCTAAAGAAGTCTGGAACTTTCAATTTCTCTGAAATGTATGATTCTATGAAGGCTGCCACTGGGTCTTTAAAACACAGATCTGAAAGATACTAATCTTTAGGAAACAAATGTATATCTATGGTAACCTATTTCTCAACCATGATTGTTCTTCTATTAGAAGATTGATTAACTTCTTGTTCCTTTTTTATTACATTGTGATCATCAAACACTATGAACTTCTCTTTAGAAAAGTTTTCAGAGGATGATGATAGAGCAGTGTTTGAATGATAGCGATCATGATAAGTTTTAAAAATGTAATTGTCTATACAATCATTAGGTATCATAGGTTCAAAATGCTTTGTAAACTAATCATAAATTTTACATGAATGCCTATTTATGGAATATTCTGCAAAAGTTGATGAATTTGATTCACAATCTGAAGTAGTTTCAGTTGCTTGCTGCTATTCTAAAACTACCTCATAGTCATAAACTTCCTGCTCAAAATATGAATTATACTGACATTCTGTTGGCTCAAGTAGATGCATATTTTCAAAATCAGCCTGCTCTTGAATCCTCTTGGAAATAGTGATGTTCTCCTCGATCTCTAGAGCATCTTCAAACAAGATCCTTAAGGATGAAGACTTTCTTTATAGCAGAAAAAGAACAAGTTCTGAATGCAACCCCATAACATAATAAATCATGGCAGCTTTCTTTGTAGGCCGGATATCCAAAGGCATACCACAATAAATGCTGCAAAATCTTCGATTGAAAACAAACAAGGTTTCATTTTGTTGTTTCTTCAAGACATAGAAGTCAACAAGGTATGAATATGCTGATTTGTTTTTACCCCAATACTTCATAAAAACATTTGAGAACTCGATCCAAGAACCAATAGAATCAACTCTTAGACTTTTAAACCATTGATCAACATATCTAATCAAATATTTTGAAAAATATCTCATGATCACATCTTCATGAACAATCTGAAAACAATCAACAAAATCCAAAAAGGATTCCAAGTGTCTCTCAGTTGAAGCTTGATTCTCTCTGGAAAACCAAGGGAGATATTTATAACAGTCAACAGGATAAGGATGAAGAAGAGAGGGCATATTTAAAGGCTTAAACATCTTCATCTTGATTTTAATCTGAAAGGTTGTAGGTTGATCACGAGGGATAGCAATTTGTTGACAAGGTTCAGAGGTTATGGAAACAAGTGTTAAGCTATGTATAGGTTTTGAATCAGTTTTGATTTCTTCAAGGTTACATGGCTGATCAGATTCAGAAGGAATTTGAATACAGAGGTCATTTTTATAAATGAACTGAGGCACAAAAAATGATTTAACTTCTACAATACAAGCAAGATGCAAATCTTCTTCTAAAGATAGATTTATAAAAGATGGTTGATAATCTTCAGAATATACAAAACAGAGGATAATTATTTTAACATGTGAAGGGAAAAGTATAAAGGAGCTGATAAAGAATAACAACAAGTCATAAAGTAAACTGATGAACCGATACCTGGATTTTGAATTCATCCTCTTCATCTTCTATCAGCGGGATTCTCCCCAGTGGAGTCTTTAATGTGGAGTTGCCAGGGAGATGATTATAGACAAGTTTTATGTCTGTCTCTTGTCTGCCATTAAGAATCAGATCTTTGTCATTCTCCTAGGGAAACTTTCTTTGACTTTCTTTCCCCAACAACAACGCCATTTTGTTATCACTCCAAGAAATCACTCCCTGGCTGTAGAAGGGTGTAATATTGGTAACTTAAATAGATCAATAAACTATGGAGGAAAAAGGATCAAATAAGATGATAATATAAACTCACATCCATTTAGAAAGACATGAGTCACTTGAAATACCAAGGCTTTCAACTATGCTCCTCAGAAGGTTTTAATCAATGTGTGAAAACATGGAGAAGAGTCATTATGCTAGCAAGAAATACCTACACAAAGCATATGTGAATGGCCAATAATGATAGGTAAGATACTTCTTCATACCAGCAGAAACATATATAATATTTGTATATAGTAGATGGCCAGACATAATGAGTAAATGCTTGCAGCTTAAGCTTATGAGTGCACTGATAGGATGACAACTATCTGGCACTAAGAGAATATTAAGAAGCAATGTATATAATTCTAATAAACCAACAAAGAGATGGGATGATAGCCTTCTGTCATTGAGTATACATAAACTTGGAAAGAAAGGATATGAAAACTGAACAAACAAAGTGAAAGAAGCTCAATGTCAAGATATATTCATGGACATCTCTAAAAGATGAAATGTACAAGTCTTCAAGAATAGAACCACAGTCCTTAGACTGTTTTCCCCCCTTTTTGAACTGTGTCTCTGTGGGCTTTAAATAAGATTTACAAATCAGTTTCAAGATCCTCAAAAGATGGACCTAATAACCTCTTTTCCTATCTCAAATTTTAATTTGTGAGGTGGCTGGAAAAGACAAAAATTTCTAGAAATATGCTGCTCAAAGATTGACCTATAGCTCTCAAATAAAAATAGTTGTGTACAAACTGGAAGAGGATTTTGTATATTGGTTTGTTTTGAGAAAAAAACTCTCTCATTTCTTTTATTTTTGTTTTCATTTTCCCAAGATCTGCATTTCAAAAACATGTGTGAAATAGGGAAATTCTGTGATCCGAAAATTAGGGCTCAGACATGAATTTGATTCTTCCAATATATGACACCTGTAGGAAAATTGAGAGAGGTTATTGTCCTTTTATGTGTTAGTGACAAAATCCTCTGTCTGTTTCTCAAAATGATTCTCCAGTCGCTCAGAATCATCATTTGAAAATGATAAGTCAACATATTAAAAACAAATTCTTTTACACTTTCGGCGACTCATTTTCCCTTGAAAATCTGATTTAGCCACCAAAATCCCCGACTTTCAGTGGCTCACAACCCTGTAATTTTACCACTTAGCCACCGAAAGCTAAAAATCAGTTTTTGGTCTATTTTGAAATGCAATTTGATTTATGTGTTGGAATGATATAGTTTTAGGAGCTTGTCTCAAAGCCTTTAAACCTTAAGATTAGAAATAACATTTCTACCTAATGGTCCTCTTATCATGTGATTTGGAAATCATTAGCAAGTTATTTTTTATCACTAACACCTTCCTTGATGAGTCCCGATTTTTCTCAGGATTTCACTCTTTACACCTTTGCTTATGACCGATCTTATGCTACTGTACTTACGTAGAAAAACACTGAAAGAAATGAAATACCCATTGCCTTCATGAGATCATATTTTAAAGGAGCATAGCTTAATTATCCAACAATAGATCAGTAGGCATATGCATTTTTCAAAGAAGTGAAACACTTTCAGTCTTACTTTTCGAAATCCAAAACCAAGGTTATTGTCCCTTATCTTGCTATGAGAAACCTGTTAGTACAAAAAGAGATGGGTGAGAAAAGGGTAAATTGGATGAATTCGTTACAGGAATATGACCTTGAAATAACTCCTGCACAAATTATTAGAGGTCAAGGCCTATGTAAACTAGTGGTCGATTCAGCTGAAGAGAAAGAAATTCAAATGAACACCTCAACTGTAAATCAACACAACCAAAAACAGATCAGCTATGCACAAGTTACACCCAGTTATTGGTATGAGAACATTAGATTTTATTTGACACATGGATATTCTCCCTGCAATAGTGATCCTAAAAACAAAAGATCACTTAGACTTAAATTTGCATCTTTCCAGTTAATAAATTATGTATTGTTTTGAAAGAACTTTGATGGTGATGTTATGCGTTGTTTAGAGAAGGAAGAGTCAGAACAAGTGCTATCTGAAATTCATGCAGGTGAAGCCGGTGGTCACTTCGGTGGACATACCACCACCCACAAAGTGCTAAGAGTTGGGTACTATTGACCTACCTTGTTTAAATATTCCCATGCGTTGTGTCGTAAATGCATAATCTGCGAAAAGGCTGCAGGACTGATGAAAAAGGAAACATTCCCTTTGCAGCCTGTCACTGTAGATGCCATTTTTCAACAATGGGGCCTTGACATCATAGGACTAATTAATCCCTCTTCTTCACAGCAACACAAGTATATCCTTACAACAACAAATTATTTTACTAGATGGTTTGAAGTTGTACCTTTAAAAGTGGTGAACACAAACCAGGTAGTATCGTTCCTGAACTCTCATATCATCACTCGATTCGACATTCCCAAATGTCTGGTTTTTTATAATGCCTCTTACTTTTCATCCCTTTATATGAAAAATTTTTCTTTGGAAAAAGGGATTAAAATGAAGTATTCTGCAAGCTACTACCCTCAAGGAAATGACCTAGCAGAATCAACAAACAAAAATTTAATCAAGATTATTAAAAGGACAGTTTCAAAAAATCACAAGACTTGACACAATGCACTGTATAATGCACTTTGGGATGATTGGGTAACCCCAAAAGCCTCTGTTGGTAATTCCCCTTTCTTCCTCGTCTACGAAAGAGAACCAATTCTCCCTCCACATGTTTTACTTCTCTGCAATTGTTGCAGAAAGTTCAAGAAGAGGAGTGCCCTCCTCTAGAAAATTGAATAAATGCCTTATTAAAACTAGAGGAAGTGAGAACATAAGAAAAGTAGAAAATGGATCAACATCAACAAATTGTAAAAAGATGGTTTGATTCAAATTCTTCTTCAGATAGGAATTTTGATGTCGGAGATTTGGTTCTCAAGTGGGACAAAGCTCATGACGGAAAGGAGGAACACACCAAGTTCCATAATCTGTGGCTAGGACCATTTGTAATTTCTGAAAAATTGGGTCCCATCTCTTTCTGTCTGCATCATTTGAAGGGACAACCAGACACTTTCCTAGTGAATGGCTAGGATCTCAAGATGTATTTCACCTGGTGATTTATGTTTCACTCTTTTGTAAATATTTTTTAATCTTCTTTTCTATTTTTTATTTTGGTTCTTTTCATTTTGTTTGGTTTTGATGTGTTTTCTAAATAATTATGTCTAAGTCACCATATCATTTGTGGAAGGGGAATCATAATTTTCGTTCATTAGTAGTAGTTGATAACTTTCCAAGCACCTGAGTAGTGAGTGCTAAAACTCAGATCAACATAAGTGGGTTTCTGTTCAAATCAGTGTTTCTGGTTTCTCATTGAAATTGCAAGTTGACGTGATTTTCATTAATAAACTTCTAACACTGTCCTTGTTTTGAGAAAAACAACTCAACTATACCTTCCCGTCTTCGAGATTATTTCCTAACTGAAATCAAAGTGTCCAAATCATGATGAAGGTCATCAAAATAGAAGAATAATTGTTAAAAGATCAAATTTTTCATTCCTAACTACAAAATTTTCAATATCACCTCGCCCTCTTGAATATTATTAATTTCTGCAAACTATAAACAAATTCTAGAGGGTTGAAAGAACGATAATGTGTGGGACATGTATGTAAACCCACTGGAACGTTGAATAGGTCTTCTAGTAGCAGGTAAATGCATGCATGATACCAATGCAACTTCGTCGGGGTATTGAACAGGCCTGCTGGCAGTGAAGCAATGTCGGGTTTTAAGAAGATCCTCAAGTCTATTTTCAATTTGATCAAAGTGAAAATATGTCTCATATCATAAATGGATGAATCTTGGATAGGATAGAGGTACTAGAGTGGGTCAAATGACATCCCTGTTGAGGCTATGAATGCCTGCTGGTAGCAGTGGCCCTATCAACAGTATCAAAGTCAACTACATAAACAATCACTACACTCATAGTCTAATCCAGATACTAGATGACATTGTTTTAGATAGAAATACATCTGATGCTAAACTGCGTTATTTTCTGAGTTATGATCAGTATGCTTGACTTGTTGTTAACTATTTCTAAAAAAATCATTTAATTTGATTCACCCTAACATGTATTTTTTGGTGATGCAGAGATAACTGCTTCGCCCAGTACATCGCCATTGTTGGAAGCCACACATGATTTTCGATACTTATCATGATCGAAAGAGACTATACCTTTCTGTAGCTACCATCACCTTCTATTTGTAAATGTTTATGTTTCTGAGTTTCGAGGCGATGATTGGGTTAAGTTTACCTTATTGAGTTTTTTTCCGTTTGCATTTTCGTTTGTTTTATTTTTAATTCATGACTATAAGCATGAAATTAAACATAAAAACTTGGCTTGGTTTCATAATCTTTTACCTTAAAAATATCGTTTTAAAAGTCACCCATATATGATTAAAATTCAAATCTTACGAAATGGTTGATTAATCCACTATCGAAATCTTTGTGTATTATGGTTATTATGAATTCATTGGTTATATAGTTCATTGTGGAAATGTTTGAATGCACAAGAACCTTGGTTAACTGTTGATATTGTTCTCATGAGTTCAATTGTCATATCAACATTCATGCAAATTAGTACATGCATGTTGTACTTGCGTCTTCATTTCACCTTCTTAGCCCGAAACATTAATGAGACCATTCATTATGTGCATAGGGTTTTGTACTCTGTAGGATTTGGCACTCATCATGAGAAATCATTTGGAGTCTTACAAACCTTCTGGTTTTCATTTTCCCCTAATTCTCCCATCCGATTTATGATAGCCCCCAGACTCTGTGATTTTCATGCTATTACATTCCGCTTAGATCTGTCTCTACTGCTCATCCTTTGGAAACCTAAACCTATCCCTTATGATATCTGTTGCATCCTTGTCATAGTGGTAATGGTACTCGTGGTTCGTATTGAGCCGAACAGATTCCAATATTTGCTATCCCATGATGACATTATTGACGACCTGAAGGCTCATGGATGGGATGTGTTCCTCAAGAACTTCGAAGGCTATAATCTCCAGGTCGTAAAACATTTTTCACAAAATTTTGATGGCTTCAAGGCCAATATTGGAGATATACAGTTGGAATTAACATAGGATTTCATGAGCAAGGCGACGTGACTCCCATTAAAAGGCGAGAGGTGGTTTAAGAATGCTAAATTAGAATATGTCCCATAGAGTTTATTCATGACTTCCCGCGAAACCACTTGTTGTACAAAAGGTATTCCTATTTCTATGTTAAAACCAAGATGGCATAGTATCCTTTTAATTCTAAAGCAGTTTGTTACATGTGAAGGCCGATATGGGCTATTTTTTATGTACCACATTCATCTGCTTATGAATTTCATAGGGTTTGAGTTGGATATTCCTTTTTACCTATTGATGAGTCTTTACAAAATGTCCAAGCACTATAAGCGATAGGGTATCAATTTGATTCTGTTTCACCATGGACTCATTAAAGTCTTGTTGGTTTATCACTTGTCAAAAATAGGTGACAATTGGGAGACCTTTCTGGTCACAAATGGCTTCAACCAGGCTGACGCTACAGTCAAACCTCTTTTAATTGTAAACCCTAATTCGGACATACTAGTAACTGAAATCCGGGTCATTAATTCAATTGATGGCCCAGAATTTACTGAATTAGTTTATGTTGTTGATGAAACCCATGTGGATAAAGAATTACCATGTAGGTTTTCACTTGGAAGATCTCTAGAACAAGTTATTTCTGAATTAAAAGAAAAGGATCGTCCTGTGCCTATGAACGATTCTAGTTTAAACGTTAATGATAAACCTGTTGTGAAGAATTTCTGTAAGGGAAAGAAACCACATAACACATATTTAAGTTTTAGGAATAATAATGATGGTTGTTTGATTTCTATAAAACTAAGAAATCGAAAGAGTAATCATCTAATCTCGATCGATCTGATCAATATTGATGATCGGTGTTCAGATCATGAGATAGATGATTGCTTGGCTCGTGAAGACCCATAAAATCAGTGTTCTAGAAGAGAGGTTATTACCCATGTTGAACAGTATGATTTCGTGACCAATTTACCCCCGTGTCTTAAGGGTAAAGAAGGATTTTTGGGTATCGGTCAAAACCTGGAACAAGCCATAGGTAAAAATGAAGAACCCATTGTCGACTATGTTCCATGTCGATCTGCCATTACCCCAGTGCATTGTGATAGCTGTCTTGAATAGATAGAGTGTTATTATACAAATGTGTCGCTTTTACAGGCTCGAGTTAAACGCTTGCTTTTTCAAAATGCTTTGTTGAAACAAGAGAACCTTGACCTGAAGGCACACATAGAGAGGGAGAATAAATGATTCAAAAGGGATGAGAATATAATCATTAAGAACACAACCAGTTTCAAAGAAATTATAAATTTCAAACTTTCAGATTCCTCTTTGGCTAATTTTTAATGGTAAAATGATTTTGTTTTGATTTCATTCAATTCTGTTATGAAAAAATGAAATAAGTAGTTTTCATTTGCTGAAAATAAGACTAGCTACAAAATCTATGATTCTATAGCCAGTCTCTTTTGAATAATAATTAGCAATTGTTTTTCTGAATATCAAATCGGTTTTTTCTATTTACAGGAAATGGAATATTATACTGTTGATTGCATGAAGCAAACACTTTGAATCATACGTTCAAATATTTAGTAGTTTCTTTCTTTTTTATGTTTATAAAACTTTGTCTTATTTAGACAAAACCAACTCATGCATGAGTGGTTACTATTTTCACTATTTTTTGTAATATTATCCAATTTTTGTGGATTCAACTCTATCTTGTATGATATGAGCATTTGAATCTTGAACTAGTTTAAATATTGTTCACTCGTGGTGGTGAATGCACCTTTGGATTTGGACACAATTACAGACATCTAACTTTCAAGACTGTATGGACAAGCTGCTCACTCCTCGACTTTAGACCAACGTGGCGCTTACCCATTGTGTTTTTCCTTTTATATTATGGAATGTTATTTTGTTTATCATAGATTTAGGCTTATGATCGTATGATACTTTATATTATTCAACACTTTAATTCTATCTGTAATTTGTTGTTCATATATTACATCTTTGATCATTATTTCATTTAAATATCATTGATTTATGCTTGATGTTAAATGGTGTATTACATGAATGCTTAGTATTAAATTTCTTTCACTATAAGTGGTCATCATTGCAAGATCACTAGATCTGTGTGTTTATTACTCTGCTCTTATATTTCTATTCCAAAAACACCTTTGAGTTTTCTTCTGGGAGTGTTAGCCCTAACTTGTTACAGATTTTTCTCACAGGAAAGACAGTTGGGAGTTTGAATTGCGTAAAGATATAAATTCATTAATTGATTAATATCAGGCTAGTTTACTTGTATTCTATTTCTTTTGTTATTTTATTTATCAATGAAATAAGAATAATTTAAATTGTCTTTGACTGTTATGTTGTTCTTATTTCAAATTGTGTTTTAATTAGCATTTCTTTAGTTTTATAGATTTTAAATATAAAAAAAAAAATATAAAATGTATGTTCTTTCTTTATCTACTTCATAAACAATTTCAAAAAACATTGAATTCGCAATACATCCAACAAAACTTGCAAATTCTATATACATTGTTCAAAACCATATGCACATAGCCATACTTCTTTTTTTGATGTTTGTAAATTATCGAACTTACATTATTAGTATCATATCTTTGTAGGTTAGTTTCATTTCTTTCTAGGACTTTAGTTGGTCAACAGAGCCATTAAACCCTTAAGGGCATTTCATTCCAAACGGCTTGGGTTATTTAGACAACCCCAGTCTGGATTTGACCTTCTAGTTGACTGTGTGTCATTTAAGCCTGTCAAAAGAAGGTTATTGGGAGAGGTACAACACATATCAATCTACACTATTTGGGAGAAAACCCGCTCGGGAGACCTTTGTAGATTCCCTAAAGGAGGAGTTATACCTTGTCGGAAACTATGATGACCAATACATGACATGGATAACTCTACATCAGAAAAGAGACCAAACAGTACTAGAGTTCGCCAACATATTTCATACCTTGCGCTCAAAGATGGGTATCGAAGAATTTGAGCTACACCTAGTTTTGAAGTACCATAGTGGTCTACATAGGTACATCCAAAAAGAGATGGATTTCTTGGACATCACCTCACTAGGAGATACTTATCGATATGCAATCAAAATTGAGAAAAAATTCAAGCAACAGAGTAAGTGGGAGAAGCATGGAAAAGGAAACTCTAACTCATATAATGAAGGATAGAGAAAATAAGGCCAACCTCAAGAGAGCTAGTCCCAGATGTAGGCAAAGAATGGCAACGGGAAGTCTAATAAAGACACTAAAAATTGGTGTGAGTTCCACAAAATCCCTTGTCATAACACTGATGAATGTTTCTCAAGACAAACATTGGTGGCAAAGCTCAAAGACAAAGAGTCAAACCCTGAATTGGACCCTGATTCAAACAATAATAAAATGAGACAGATCATTGATGTAGAACCCACTGCTACTGTCGCAAGTACAAAAATCTAACCAGAAGAGGATCTTGAGGAGGGGGAGTGACTCTTCCATTCAAATATGTGGGTGAAGGGGGTCCCACTTCATTTTATTGTTGATAGTGGAAGATAAAAGAGCATCATCTCAACAGAGGTTGTCAAGAAGTTGGATTTTCCAACAACACCACACCTACAACCATACAACATCGGGTGGTTTCGTCAGGGTCAATATCTTCATGTCATCCAGTAGTGTCGCATGTATTAGGGCATCAAGCCCTTCAAGGATGAGGTATTGTGTGATGTTTCCCCACTGGGTTCGGGGGCAAGTGGGCCCTTGGCGGGGGTTTGGGGGTGAAGCCCCCAAAGGAAAAATTGCCTTGTAAATGTATATTGTAATTACATTGTAAATCTGGACTGTTCATTATAAGGTCACAGATCTAACGGTAGAAATTATGTTAGGGTTTTTTTCCCTAGAAGGAAACCCTCTGTTATGAGGGAAATGTATTGCGACTATGCATTATGGTGAGTATTGTATTCTGAGAGAGGAGACTGTGAGAGAAAGAAGAGGAAGTTACAATGGGTTTTTCTATAGGTTGTATCCCTTCATTTGTTGGACAATAATAAAGGAAGGACCTGGCAATTTCTCTGGTGGATGTAGCCCACACTGGGTGAACCATGTAAATCTATGTGTCTATTGTATTGTGTATCTTCTATGTTTTGTTTCCACATTTGTTTTATTTTTTTGCTACGCAGTCCTATTTTTCTAACAACTGGTATCAGAGAGAAAGGTAACTCATAGGAAAAGAGGGTTCCTGGTTTGAGTGGGAGCAATGTCGGAAGATGGAAAGTTTAGCATTGAGAAATTTAACGACCAAAACTACCTGTTATGGAAGATGAAGATGGAAGATTATTTATATTAGAAGGATCTATTCCTACTAGTGGGCGGAGTAGCAAAGAAGCCGACGACCATGAAGGCTGAAGAATGGGAGATTCTTGACAGAAAGGCTCTAGGAACGATACGGTTGAGCTTGGAAGCATTGGTGGCTTTCAATATTTCAAAAGAAAAGACAACGAAGGATCTGATGGACACATTGGCTAAAATGTATGAAAAACCCTCGACATCTAATAAGGTATTTCTAATGAAGAGATTATTTAATATAAAGATGTCAGAAGGTGGGTCTGTTGCAGATCATTTAAATTAATTTAATAAGGTTACTGATTAACTAAGTTCTGTAAAAGTGGACTTTTATGATGAGGTTAGGGCTCTTCTAATCTTGTGCTCATTGCTAGAAAGTTGGAGTGGCTTGGTCATGGCTGTAAGTAACTCTGTCTCTGGTTCAAATACTTTAAAATTTGATGATGTTGTTGGTGTTATGATTAGTGAGGAAATGCGACGAAAAAGAACATGTGAGACATCAAGTAATGCATTGAACATGGAGAACAGGGGAAGACAAAATGATAGAGGAAAGGGCTCATGGAACTGCGGGAATTCTAGGAAGGGAAGATCCAAATCTAGACTTGGAAAGATAGAGTGCTGGAATTGTGGGAAGAAAGGACATCTGAAGAAAGATTGCAGAGCTCCAAAGAACAAAGAGATGGACAACAGGAGAGAAATCAAGAAGCAAATGTAACAGGAGATGTGTTACAAGATGCTTTGATTCTTTCTGTAGATAATATTTCTGAGTCTTAGGTAGTAGATTCAGGGGCTTCATTTCATGCCACACCCCATAGGAAACATTTTCTAGATTATTGGACAGGTCCATTTGGGTGATGATGCACCATGCAAAATTGTTGGAATGGGAAAGGTAAAAATAAAGCAACGCGATGGAAACCAATGATTGTTGAAAGAGGTAAGACATGTTCCATATTTAAGGAAAAATCTAATTTCAACAGGGCAGTTGGCAAGTGAAGGTTGTGTATCCATATTTACAGATAAGACATGGAAGTTCATCAAATGATCATTGGTGATAGCAAAAGGAGAGAAGGTAGGTACATTGTATTTATGTACTGGTAATACTAACTCTTCTATCTCTTTATCTTCTACAGGAGTGGATACAACACTGTGGCATCATAGGCTGGGAAACATGAGTGATAAGGGTATGCAGATAATTTACAAAAGAAATTTGTTGTCAGATCTTAAACAAATTGATTTGGACTTATGTGAGCATTGTGTTTATGGAAAACAAAAGAGAGTCATATTTCTCAGAGTCGGAAAAGAAAAGAAGAATGAAAGGTTAGAGCTTGTGCATATATATGTATGGGGACCATCTTAGGTATCATCTCTTGGTGGCTCTTGTTATTATGTTACTTTTATTGATGATGCAACTAGAAAAACTTGGGTTTATTGCATTGGACAAAAATATGATGTTTTTGATACTTTTAAGAAATGGAAAGATTTAGTTGAGAAATAGACAGGAAAAAGTTTGAAGTGTCTCAAATTAGATAATGGAGGTGACTATTGTAGCAAGGAGTTTGATGATTATTATTCATACCATGGGATTCATAGAGAGAAGACAGTTCCAAGAACACCAGAAGAAAATGGTGTGTCAAAAAGGATGAACATGAAAATCATGGAGCATGGAAGGAGTATGAGATTGCATGCTAGTTTGCCCTAATAGTTATGGGCATATTCTATAGATACTATTGTTTACTTAATAAACAGAGGATATTCAAGCTATTTGGATGGTATAATTCCAGAGGAGGAATGGACAGGAAAAAAGGTAAACTATTCTTTTTTGAAAAATTTTGGTTGTGAAGAATTTGTCCATATTGATAAAGAAAATAGAACAAAGCTTGAGTCTAAATCCAAGAAGTGTACCTTTATTGGATACGCTGTTAATGATTTTTGTTATCAATTATGGGATTATGAAAATAACAAAATCATTAGGAGTAGAGATGTCATATTCAATGAGAAAGTCATGTACAAAGATCAATTGCAGGGAAAGAAACAGGAAGAAGAAAAACAAGAATACATAGTGCTTGATGAGATCACTGAAAAAGAAATTCCAAAGGAACTTGAAAATCAAAATGTACAACAACAGGATAAGCAGGTACCTCAAACACCTGCAAGTGTTGTTAGAAGATCTACCAGGTTAAGTATACCCCCTGAACGATACTCTCCTTCATTGTATTATTTATTGTTGACTAATTCCGATGAACCAGAATGTTATGAAGAGGCAATGCAGGTAGACACCAAAAAGAAGTGGGAGCAAGGCATGAAAGAGGAAATGGATTCCTTTTCAAATAACCAGACTTGGGACTTGGTTCAGTTGCCTGCGGGAAAAAGAGGATTGCGGAATAAATGGGTTTACAAGTTGAAGGAAGAAGATGGAGGAGAAAAGTGGTACAAGGCTAGACTTGTTGTAAAGGGGTTTGAACAAAAGAAAGGTATAGATTTTGATGAAATATTTTCTCTTGTTGTTAAAATGAATTCAATTAGGATTATTTTAAGTCTTGTGGTAGTAGAAGATTTTCATCTTGAGCAATTAGATGTAAAAACAACTTTTCTCCATGGGGATTTGGAGGAAGAGATTTATATGCAGCAGCCACAGGGGTATGAGGTCAAAGGGAAGGAGAATTTGGTATGCAAGTTGAAGAAGAGCTTGTATGGCCTAAAGCAAGCTCCNTAGATGACATGCTTGTTGCAGGGTCTAATATGCAGGATATAAATGTGCTCAAGAAGAAATTAGCCAATTCATTTGCGATGAAGGATTTGGGTGCTGCAAAGAAAATCCTTGGCATGAGAATAACATGAGACAAAAAAAATCAAAAATTGACATTGTCTCAGGGTGAGTACACAGAGAAGGTGTTGGAGAGGTTTAGAATGCATAATGAAAAAACAGTTAGTACACCTTTGGCCAGCCATTTCAAATTAACTAAGGAAATGTGTCCCAAGACATAGGAGGAGATAGAATACATGTCTAGGGTGCCTTATTCATCAGTAGTTGGCAGCTTGATGTATGGAATGGTTTGCACAAGACCAAATATTTCACATGCAGTGGGAGTTGTGAGCAGGTATATGAACAATCCAGGTAAAGAACATTGGGAGGAAGTAAAGTGGATTCTTAGGTATTTGAGAGGTACTTCTACTCATGCATTATGTTTTGGAGGTTCAAACACTTTTCTACAGGGATATGTTGATTCATATATGACAGGTGATAAAGACAGCAAGAGGAGCACAATAGGGTATGTTTTTACTATAGGTGGAACAATAGTAAGTTGGATTTCGAAACTGCAAAAGGTTCTTGCACTGTCAACAACAAAGACAGAGTATGTTGTTGCTACAAAAGATGGTAAAGAGATTATTTGGTTACAAAGGTTTATGAAGGAATTGGGAAAGAAGCAAGAGAATAGAAGGTTGCACTGTGATAGTGAGAGTGCAATTCATCTTGCAAAGAACTCATCCTTCCATTCAAATACTAAGCATATACAGTTGAGGTACCACTTCATACGATTTGCCTTGGAAGATGGACATTTGAAGCTGGAAAAGATACACACTAGCCAAAATCCTGCAGACATGTTAACAAAGGGAGCAACCAGAGAGAAACTGAGTTCCTGCTCAGTTTCAGTTGGTCTTCAAGAATGAAGATGAAGATGAGAAATTTTCCAGGTCCAAGAAGGTTCAGATTCCAACATATACAACAGCAGTGGAGTTGTTCAAATCAGTCTCCAAGTGGGATATTGTTAGTTGTGGAGCCTGATTATGTTCCTGATTCAGAGGTCCTTGCTTTCAGCCATGTTTATACCCCATGAAGACTTTACACCCCAGAAGTATGTACACTCTTCCATGCGGGGGAGTGCAGAGGGGGGTACCCCCTCTGCGGGGTTTGGGGGGCCTATCCCCCCGGCTTGGGGGTTCGGGGACGAAGCCCCTGAAGGAAAACTTGCCTTGTAAATGTATATTGTAATTTAATTGTAAATCTGGAACGTTCATTATAAGGTCACAGATCTAACGATAGAAATTATGTTAGGGTTTTTTTCCCTAGAAGTCAACCCTCTGTTATGAGGGAAATGTATTTCGGCTATGCATTATGGCGAGTATTGTATTCTGAGAGAGGATACTGTGAGAGAAAGAAGAGGAAGTTACAACAGGTTTTATTGTAGGTTGTATCCCTTCATTTACTAGATAATAATAAAGGAAGGACCTGGAAATTTCTCTGGTGGACGTATCCCACACTGGGTGAACCACGTAAATCTATGTCTCTATTGTATTGTGTATCTTCTGTGTTTTGTTTCCACATTTTTTTTATTTTATTGCTTCGCGGTCCTATTTTTCTAACAGAACCCACTGCTACTATTGCAACTACAACAATCCAACCAGAAGAGGATCCTGAGGAGGGGGAGCGACTCTTCCATTCACAAATGTGGGTGAAGGGGACCCCACTTCATTTTATTGTTGATAGAGGAAGCCAAAAGAACATCATATCAATAGAGGTTGTCAAGAAGTTGGATTTTCCAACAACACCACACCTACACGCATATAACATTGGGTGGTTTTGTCAGGGTCAAGATCTTCGTGTCATCCAATAGTGTCACATCTCCTAGGGCATCAAGCCCTTCAAGGATGAGGTATGGTGTGATGTTGCACCATTGGAAGTTTGTGATGTTTTATTAGGCCAACCATAAATGTGGAGGAATCATGTTGTTTATGAGTCTCAACCCCGTAGCATCTTTTTTACTCTGGGGGGTCAGCTATACCAGATACCAGAGGTAGTTTCGACTATTGTCCCACCAAAACAATGCCACAAAGTAATCTCTCATACTATAAAGTTTATCCTCTTCACAATCCAATCAGAAGGTCAACAAAAGGACACTGCAACAACTACATCCTCAGCCCAATACCTTTCTATCCAGTAGAAGAAAATCGACAATATTGTAGACAAGTACCAAGATGTTCTTGTTGCACCTACAGGGGTGCCTCCACCCTACCCAGTCAAGCAACGTTATAACAGAAACCTTAATACTCTTCATTTTGCATATTCACCAACAAAGTCCTCCCACACTCAGGTAGATCATGCATCTATATTGGTTGAATGGATCCAACCCTTCCAACAACACATTAATGACATCCTTCAACAAGCTAAGTAGGACAACTTCTTCAGTAAGGCAAGCAACACACCGAGCTTCAGATTTAGAAAAAGTCTCCTCATCTCCCAAGGGAACTGGACGCAATGGGGAAAATTGCTTCCTAATGGGGGAGGAATGATCTAGATGTATCTCGGTGGCCATCCAACTTTTCCACTGAATCACCATTTTGAGTAGGTGGTTTTAATAAACCATGATATTCACCCTTTTTATGGGGAATGGAATGTAATGTCATCTTCATTTCTTAATTACAAACATCATATAATGATTTCCTAGTGGTCTTATGTACATGCCTATAGCATAATGTTAATGCATTGGATCCCATTAGAACTCCACAGTTAAGTGCACTCGAGCTAGAGTAGTATTGGGATGGGTGACCACCTGGGAAGTCCTAGTGTTTTAGATGCCTGTTGAAATTTATAAACTTAGTCCAATTTATCCCACACGAATCATGGGAATGGTTCTCCTCTCACTCTCTAATATATAATTGAGGTGAAGGAGGCTCTTTAAGAATGCATTGGAGTGTTATGTAAAGCATGTTGCGAATGAAGCGTAGCCAATATATCTTTCCTTTCAAAGATAGGCTACCCAATTTTGTCAGTTTGTGTTCTACAATGTTTTTTTATCTTATTCAATAATACAAGTTGGGTTTCACTATATTTTTGTGTTCTCTTCTATAGTTTTATGCATTTCATTGTTATATATAGATTATATTTCTATCTTCATGTCGTTCTCAAAATAATACGGATTTGGGGAGGATTGTCACCATTGATTAGTTTTTAGTCATTCGGGAAGATCCTACAACATCACTAGTATCTGCAAATCTTTTGATTGAAAATTCATAGTGGGAACCTATGAATTAGGGTGTCAGTATGTATCCTTCCTTGATGGGTACCTTCTATTTTGTAGCACCATAATTAGATGTTAATGTTGTTTTGATTTTTCCTACATAGTCTACACTAAGGGTTGATATATTTCAAGTGATATATTTTCAAACTTCTTACGTTGAATATCCATGGATTCTTCATCCTCCGTCATCTTCAAGAGAAATATTGGAATGTACCAGAATGGTAGTGCCATTATTTGTAGCTAAGATAGATTATGAAGCCATTAAATGAGATATTGCAGACAAAGATCCATATCCTATCTCGATGGAGGAAGTGGATATCATTTTAGAGTGTGTATGGGATCTTAATTCTTCTAACTCTCATGATTTCTTAGACATCATCCTCCCTTCAGATGAGGTGATCCTCGAGGTGATGATAGGTCTTGAACGACCTTAGGAAGACTTACATCACATGTCTTGTTTCCTTCTTGAGTTGAGTCATGTAGAGAAAGGATAATTTTGTTCAATCATGATTGGAGATATTGATCATCCATTGAACCCTATGGAACCTAACGATATATATGTTGAGGGGAACATGGCGAATATTTTGGAGACTATCCTAAGACCCTGGATGTGGTGAAAATCATTTTCATTGGAATGATATGTTATCCAGAAGAGATTCATTCATATATGAACCTTTTTAAGGAGTTTTATGATGTGTTTTCATGGTCTTATGAAGAAATTCCAAAAATTCATCCTTGGATTGTCCAACACGAGATTCAAACTTATGCCAATTCTAAACTGGTTCAACAAAAGTTACGACTAGTGAACCCTAGGAAAGAAACAAAAATTAAGGATGAGGTGGAAAAAATACTTAAAGCATGATTTATCTATCTAGTCTCATTGACGTAATGTGTATCCAACCCCATTCTAGTTGACAAGAAACAAATTACAATTCGAGTGTGCATGGATTTTCGAGATCTAAACAAATCTTATGCTAAAGATAACTTTCCTATTCCATTTATCAATCAAATTCTTGACGAATGTGTAGGAAGTGATATCTTCTCTTTTATGGACCGTTTTTCTGGTTATAACCAGATACATATATCACTTGAGGACCAACATAAGACAATTTTTTTTTGTCATTGGGGAACCTTTGTATACAATAAAATTCCTTTTGGCCTAAAAAATGATGGAGCCACTTTTCAGCGGGCCATGATGTTTTCTTTCCATGATTTGAAACACATAGTGGAGGATTATATAGATGACCTTACAACTCACTCTTTTAAGAGGGTGCAACATCTATTACACCTTCTCATTGTCTATGAAAGGTTTCAAAATTATATAATTCGCTTGAACCCTCACAAGTGCATTTTTTTCTTCACCTTAGGGCATATTTTGGGGTTTATCATGTCGACCAAAGGGATCATGGTCAACCCTTTGAAGGTTGAGGAAATAATGCAGTTTCCTCCCCTGTGTACAATGCATCAACTTCAGATCCTACAAGGAAAGGTAAATTTCCTTCGGTGTTTCATACCAAACTATGATGCTATCACAGAAGGCTTTATGCGCCTCTTGAAGTTGGGAGTCCCTTTTTTCTGGGATGAATCGACACAACATTGATTCGATGTATTGAAGAAATCTTTAATTTCTTCCTTGCTAATTATTCCTCTCTTCTATAATAGATATTTATTGCTTTATCTTGCAGCAGTGGAATCCTCTATCGACATGGTGTTAGTTCAGGAGGATGATGAACTGAAGGAGCACGCCATCTATTATATGAGTTTTGTCTTGGTTGGTCCTGAACTAAAGTATTCACACATTGAAAATATGGAGTTAGAAGCCTTCCAAGCTATGCAACGTCTTCAAAATTACATTTTGTTTTGCAAGATGATTGTTTTCTATGATGTTAATAAATTTCAATATGTGTTGACTCGATGGATAATCGAAGGGAAGTACAACAAGTGGATTGTTGTACTTTAGGATTTTTATTTGGATTTTTCTTATGACAAATCCAATAATTCCTTATTCTTCTTTAAGTTGATTTCGGAGTTTCCAACAGAGAAGGAGGATGACGTAGTTATTGATTCATTTCTAGATAAGCATATTTTCCTCATTTCTTCATCCGATCCTTGGTATGGAGATATCATCATATATCTCCAGAATCTAAGGTTTCCGTCACATTTTTTTTGAGATGGATGGTAATGGATTCACCACACAATGAAGAACTATCTCATTATTGGAAACACTTTGTATCATCGATGGGTATATTCAATTCTCCATTATTTCCTCACTCACGAGGAAGCAGAGTTAGTTTTGAATGATTTCCATAGTGAAGTGTGTGGTGGTCATATTTCTGGGTTGGAAACAACCCAAAATATTTTGTGCGTCGGATAATTTTAGCCAACGATCTTTAAAGATTGCATTGAATCAGTCAAGAAGTGTCACCCTTGCCAAATATTTTCTAAAAGATGTGTGCACACCCCACTCTTATGTTTCCCATCATTACTGTCAGTCCTTTCACCAAGTGAGGGGTTGATTTTATGACATGTCACATGGTTTTGGCCAGGGGGCATCACTATATCATAGTGGTTGTAGACCATTTTACAAAGTGGGAAGAAGCCATGCCAACATTTTCTAGTGATGGTGAAACTACACATATTTTCTTTTTTAATCAGATCATAGCTAGGTTCAGAGTTCCAAAAGAGATTGTCTCTGACCATGGAAGACACTTTTAGAACTGCATGATGTCAGAATTAGAATGAAAACTAGGTTTTAGGCAGGAGCACTTGTCTCCTTACTATCCTCAAGAAAATGGTTAGGTTGAAGATGTTAATAAATCCCTAAAAACCATTTTGAGAAGAACTGACAATATGAACTTAAAATGGTTTTTTGACAGGGTGTAAGCATTTTGAGGGTGTGGTTCTTATGGTGATTTTTCTTGGTTGGAATATGTCAAAATATTCTTCTACGTTCATAGGGTTTGTTGATGGCACCAACTGTTGCACTCATAACTTGGATTTTGTCGCTTGGGTGATTTATTCACCCATAGGTCAATTGGTTGCTTCAGGATGTGCGTGTCATTACCCTTCCACCAATAATGTGGCTGAGTACATCATTGTTATAGAACTTCCTCGTAATGCTATTACAAATCACATCCGATCCTTAGTAATTTATTTAGGCGCTCATTTGGTAGTATCCTAGTTGAACGACGAATATGGAGTTCACAATCCTATGCTACATCATTGGTTCTTATGGGTACATTTCTTGGAGCATTTTTTTGATCATATTACTTATGTTCATGTTCTAAGAGTTTCTAATTCTTTAAGTGATGCATTTGACAACTACGTGTTATATTGGCATTAATATCATTCACAATGAAACAAAAGAACAAAAAATATATTTGTATATAATCACATCATATGCACATCATCACTAAGACAAAACAAATATCATATATATATATATATATATATATATATATATATATATATATATATATATATATATATATATATA
>SNQJ01S0027349.1:105043-122277 GCA_010110895.2 Picea sitchensis | reverse complement strand
GAGAGAGAGAGAGAGAGAGAGAGAGAGAGATCATCATCACTATTCATCAAGTGGATCATGTTTCAAAAAAGGCTTTTATTCCTCATTTTTCCTCTATCCAGACCAATAATACAAAATACATGATCTCTCAATCATGGTCCTAAGGGCTCTGCCCTTCCTTAAACATGTCTCTCATAAAAAACAAAATGTTTGGCTAGATTTTGAAAGAGATGCACTCAAGCCCGTAGTACCCCAACTGCAAGTCACTGCATGTGCTCTGAAAAATCCTCAATATATACCATTGGCACTAGGCACACCAATCTATCCAAATAACTATGGACATTATCTAATACTCGGTCGACATCTCTGAGAAGCTGGCCATATTGAAAAAGTCGACCATGCAGAGGAAATCCATTAGGACACCTTGGTCCCACATCTATATGATTAGACAATCATGTTATTAGCTTAATACACACAAAAATATTTTCTTTTGTTTAATCTTAAAAATATAAAAGAGAAATAAGTTAAATAGCATAAGTCTTATATCGATATCCCCATAAAAAATGTTAGGAGGTAGGGGAATCTCTGGGTCATTGCAATAATATATCCCTGCATAGGGATAATCCTCGATCACATATACTTGGCGCTCCCACCAAGAAAAGAATGCATCATCCCAGGGATCACCTAAGTGCCCTCCTCCCTGCCTAGGGAGTAACTCGGTTCATTGTTCCATCACACCATATCTAACATAGTGTGTATGTATTTCCACTCTTGGAATCATCATAGGTACTCTCTCGAAGAAAAAGCAACACAAGAGGATTCCAAATCCAAAGTTATTCATTTTTCCTTGCTTACACCCTGTCAATTAGGATTTCATGCATGTCAGAAGCGTAGTACTCCAATCATAGAGTACATGTATCAAGCATTATTTTTTATAGTACATCATTTTACTTGAATCTTGGTGTAATGAAGAAGATCTGTAAATATGGGAAATCATCAATACAATAATCTTCAGACCAATATTTTCTATCTACCTTATCAAGAGTTGACTTCTAGCCTTTTTTTGTCTTGGTGGAACAATATAGAGCAATGTATTCATTGATTTTCAAACGAATGGATCATTTTCCCTTCAAATTTACTACATCTCCTCGACATGATAGCCCGATAAGGAAATATATGTCTTTTGTTTCAATCGTTAACGATTGCCTCTAATAATGAAGGAATCCACTTCAGGTTCCTAATAATCAATGTGAGTTTCAAGCAATCGTTTTTGTGCCCTAATCCCATTACAACGAAAAAAATTGTAAAGTCCACATTGGCATAGGGCTCATTGAGCTTCTGGGTCATCCATGACCTCATCATCAATGTCTCTATGCTCACTCTCTCTCCACTCTATCACCATCCTAAAAATATCAATCCCTTTTGAGTTAGATCTATGATTTTTGAAATTTGCATAGATGTACATGTCTGTCACTTAGGAAAGTCATGTATGTATGCCACCCATGTTAATCAGAGTGACATACATCTTCATGCAACATTTAAAAATAGTTATACACTCAATAAATTATCAAAATAAAAAATTTATGGATGAAATTAAAGAGTAGGAAGTAATCTCTTAGCTGGTCCAAGGGGTGCTGAATTCCAGGCTATGTGCACTCCGTACCAATCCTCATAATTTCAAAGGGTAAAAAGGGTTCCCTATGCTCTTAATATGGTAAAAATTAAAATGACATGTTAAAAATGAGTTTTTCACCTATTTTAACCTATTTTTCCATCGTTTTTTCTAAATGCTTAACCCCTTTTAAAATTTTACACCGTCTAGACCAATGAAATGCCATGGAGATATTTTTCTTGTGCAATTATCTTTGGGAGATATCTTTTCCAAAAAAAATATTATATTTGGTGGAGTTTTTTTTTACTTCTTTGGAAGGTATTATGTTCTTTACCGACATATAGGGTAGGTTTCATTCCACCTACATTTTTCATTTATTTGTATTGATCGGATCCTTTCCCTATGGTCAACCCATTCATTGCGACATTATGCATTCAAGTTGTTTTTAAAATGTCGTTTACGAATGGTAGAGATTACCTCTTCATGAGTGCCCTAATTAGCTCCTCATTGGTCATTTCAACACCCATTCTGCAGTTTTTTCGTAGTCTTGGAAGCCCTGTCTAGTCCCTTTGTGACTTTGCATTGAAGCTTCATATCTTCTTCTCATCTATTGCTGGCCAATTACCCGTGGGGCTTCCAATTTTTTTTTGTTAATTTTTATTTTCATTGCATATCTAGAACTTGCACTTTTCGAGCCTAATGTCGGATTCAACTTGTTGCAATGTAGCCAATTTTATGCATTCTCAAAAGTTACCAGCCTTGCAATACTATCCTTTATGACTTGACACATGTATCCATGGAGGAAACTTCCTCCCTAGTGGCCATATCCTACACATGCTTCCTTGCATTGAGCATAGGTATGTTCCTTGCACTTGGAACTAGTTTTCTTGCCTATGAAACTTGTTTCCTCCACTGTATCATATCATTCTTTTATTATTTTTCATGCTTTATAATATGAAAAATACAAAAAAATAAAAAAACAAAAAATAAGGATGGGAATAAATCTAAATATTTTATACATGGAAACTACTTATGTCGTCCTTGAACAGAACATAGTATTATGAATCTTTATATCATCATTGGGTTAGTATGGATTTAAGAAGCCATTTTTCTCGTTTTTGAGTAAAGCCTCTTGTATCACAAACATATACCAGTTTATAATCCATGTTTATTAAGTCACATATTGTGTCGTGTCTCTGTTTAAAGGAAGTCAACCTGTGTCGACCATTCTGTAGAGACCTTTGAATTTTCAAGTTGGCCTTCCTATGTTAGTCAAGTATCTCTCAGCTTCACAAGTATCTTTGTATCATAATCATGCTGGTATAGAAGGTCCCCATTGAATTATTGCCGGAAGGTCTTCTCTTATCGGCTACAACACATTTCTCTTAGAATATGACCTAGAATCACTAGTACATTTGGGTCAAATTCCAAGGGCATGTTCGTATAAATTGCCACTTTATATTATCGGGAGAATGAAAAATATCAGACCCCTTCAAATGTCATTTCACATGACGTCATTTTTTCAATGACACAAATATCGTCTCTATTGCGATGTTTGATGCAAACACGTGTCATCTCAGACTTCACTATCCAAGCCCACTATGAACATCACTACAACGACGTCGAAACATATCACCTACGACGTTGATGCCATGGAAGTGATGGTAGGAATGTTGGAAGACCGACATAAGGTAATGTTGGTATTCATACATGTATGGTATATCGACGATGTCTCACCTGTGGCATTGACGCGATGGCAGTGACGCTAGGGATGTCGAAATACCGACGAAAGGTAACGTCAATCTTCAACCATGTATGCTATATTAGTGATGTCTCACATGTGACATTGACGCCATGACAACGTCGCTATGGACGTCGGAATACTGACGGAAGGTAACATCGATCTTCTGATGTGTATGCTATATCAACGACGTCTCATCTATGGTGTTTATGCTATGGAAATGATGCTAGATATGTCAGAATACCGACAACCTATAGGTGTTTTAAAATAAAAATAAAAAACAAACAAAGCGGTATTAAAGAGGCGACAAAGAATGACATTTGAAAATTTTCTCCAATCTAGAATACAAGGTTCCCTAATGGATCTAAATATGAATACTTTATAGAAATAAATATCCAAGTGAAGCATGTCCAAGTCTATCACTAGATACTTATTTGACTTCTCCACTGTCCTCATACCCTTGTAAGAAAACATCCCAATAACACAATTTAGAAAAATAATAAACTCTTAAACAAAATAATTTAACAAATCAACGAGTGAATAAGGAAGGATAATGAAGGTAATACCTCACAACCATACTAGCTTAAAACTTAATAATAACATTCAATAATCAATATGAGATCTCAAGCTTATGATCACCAGGATGGACAGTGATTGAACTTCCTTTGAGTTAATATATTAGTTCCCCTACACATATAATACACAATGGTGCTAACAACATTATAGAATATAGTAAATTAAAATATCGACATATGAAAAGATTACTCACTAAATCCATTTCTTTCCCACTATCTGAAAGTCATGAAGATTATTCTCCCATATGTTTGATGATACAACAAAATAATCTAGCTTAAGGTAATTACAAATAAAAAATAAGAAAACAACATGGGATCAGGGATGATTTTAAGGATGCAAATTTATTTTAAAATGTAGAAACCTTGGCGAATCTTACTAATCCTTCATATGCCAAGTATAAATGATTGGCGATATTTTTGTAAAAATTTTCAAATTTCTAAGGATTTTATATAGTTTTTGGAAAATTTTGGCGATTTTTAAGGTAAAATAATTTAATCCTATAGAATTTGGGCGAATCATTTTTAAAATAGCGAATCTCATTTTTGGAAAAACCATGAAAAAATAGCCCATGAGTGAAATTTAGCCCCTAAAATCATCCTTGCATGGGATCAAGAAATGAAGGAAATAAATTTTAAAAACCTTTGAGAATATGCATGTAGTTCAATGTAATAATGTTTCATCAACAAGCATTCCTTAACAATACAATGGAAACTATTAAAAAAAGAACTAGAAGGATTGATAGATTTGAGACTTTCAACACATCATTCAAGCACTAGAAATGGTAAGATATCCAAGCTAGATCATCCTATAAAAGAAGCACATTGCTCAGGGATTCTATGAGCAAGAAAATGGAAGAAATGAGTAACCCACTCCATAATAAATCACAAGAGAACAATAACCAACCTCTTGAGTTTTCAATGAATCCAACAGATATCCAAGAAAGATGTTGATATATTTTTTGTTATCCATTGGGAATTCCAATGGATTATGAAGGCTAATGCATTCTTCTAAAGGAAAAACTCATTTTCTCTCACCAAAATCAATTTCTAGAGATGTATATGATTACATCACGCTTCCTTGGTTGTCAACAATGCTTCACCACATTTGAAAAGCAATCTACAAGTAAATAAGCTAGAGAAAGAAATAATGGGCATCGAAGAATGAAGAAAGACATTAAGGAGAGAAGTTCCTTTCCTCTTAAATACAAGGAAGGAAAATTCATGCCAAAGAATGAAACATCCTCCCAAACAATGAGTTTTATCCTTGGAAGGATAAATTTAGTAAAATGAATGCATAACTATTGTTTGGAGGATAAAATGAACTAGTTGTTTCCTTTCCCATTCACCCCGGTGCATCCAACAATCTCTTTTGGCTTGTTGGATGTTTTCTTTCCTTTGGTATGGTCTAGTGAAGTATTAGAGAAGAAAAACTACAATGTTCCCTTGTGCAAGCAACAAGCTTGGTTACCCAACAATTCATTCTCTCTCTTAATATATTTTAGTCCCTTCGATGGTGTCTAGTGAAGTTTTAATAGAAAAAAACACATTGTTAGTTTAATAAGGGTTAAACTTTTCTTATCTATTAGTGCACACTACCTCTTTATGCATAATCATCCCTCAATTGGGTCCATCAAGGTACAATAGCCTAAAATGCATAGTTGGGATTTCCAAGTAGCATCTCGACCTTCTTTGTTAGTGAAAATTACTTGTTTTTGGCCTTTAATGAGTTTCAGTGGGGTCTACATCAACAAAATTCATGGCTTCTCTCTAGAGAGTGTTCCTTCCTCTAGTAATTTGCACTAGCTTGTCTCTCCCAACTAGTGTTGCGCATCCTCTAGTAGTGTTTTTCTATTCCCATATATTTTCCACCTCCATGTTGAGTCTATGGAAGGATTGAGAATGTATGTTAGCTATTGGTTACCTTTCTTTTCTACCAAAGACTCTTTCCCAATGTGTGTAAGTTCTAGGAACTATTTCACTTTGTTGTGGGGTCTCATTGGGGAACTAAGTGATATCTAGGTGAATTCTAAGTGTATCCACACATTTTTCTTACTCAATTTCGTATAGATTGACTAGATACATGATCTATCTAGTTTCCCATTTATAAATGTTAAAACAATTTTAAAACATGACAAAATTTTAATTAAATGACATGTTTTGACCCCGGGAACCCATCATGAGTTTGTGTGAATATTTGTGCATATTGGGCACAAATGGAGATTAACCATGCATTTAGAATGATATATTACATATGAAATGACTACCTACAAGGTATACTTGGTTCTTGGACCAAGGATTCTCAATTTATTAATGATATGACAAGAAATTAATTAAAATGTAGGATTTTACAGAAAAAGCATTATGAGGGTTAGAGAATTCTAAAAGAATTTGAACCCATAATGAATGAAATTGGAATAATTAAATAATTTTAGGGTGATAACAAATCAATGATTCCCATCCCTTGACATTTTCATTAGTGGATATGAGGCTTTTAGCATGGATACGACCTTTTACATAAATGTGTGTTTTTCCTTATGAAACAATGTTGCATTTTTTAGTGTAGTGTAACTGATCTCCAAAAAAATCGAAAGAAATCTCTAGGCACAACTCAAATTCCCTTATTTTTAACTATTCTCATGCTCATGAAACTCCTTTATTTCCTATTGCATGTGAACAACTTCACAAATAAAAACACGCAAGCACATCAATTGGCATCAAGCATTGACTCATAGTTTCTCATATGTGGTAACCAATGGAACTTGATAATAAGTGTAAAGATGGTATCTATGCATTGAAAGTTATCTTCATGCATGTGATAATCAATCGAATTTAATGATACGTACGCCAACTAGTGATGAAGAACTTAATAGTAGGGATAATAACATAGTTGGGCATGAGTATTTGGTTGAAATGTAAGCTTATGTGTTCTTTGATTTCCATGATTTATATTCTTAAGTGTAAGACTCTTATCAATTCATGAACTCCATTACCATGCCACTAATGTGAACCACTTGAGGATCCTCCATAGCCAAGGAAAGTCAATTCCCACAACAAATTACCAATGCATAAGCCACTCAATAAAATCCTCTTGATTAAATAGGTTTGAAATCATTGAAGCTAATCAAGACAAAAGGCGTCAAAACAATTATGAGATCATTAATTTGGGATAATCATACAACCAAGCTAACAAAATGATTTTAGAATTTAATATCCATCAGGTTCCAAATGCCAACAAGACATCGATCAAAACAAGCACACTCCATAGTTTCCCATGTTTATTAGAATACAAGGTTCCCTTCAAATGTATGTATCAATCCCACACGAGATTGGAGTGAATATTCAGTATTTGAAATGTAAAATAAGTGCACAATAGATTTATCAATCTCTCATTCATTGGAGGGCTCTCATCCTTTTCAATTCCTATTCCCCACAAAATATTAGTTGCTATCCTTGAAACTCATGACACCTATAATGGAAGAAGGGTGTCATGAAACCTAAAACCCAATTATTTATTATTGTTGGAAATTGAGGGAAGCAAGTAATAAAACACAAAAAACAAGTTGTTTGCACTTAACTAGGCCCAAAAAATAAGCCTAAAGTGATCCAGAAAGCAATCTGAGCAAACTTGTAGAAGTTTGTCAAATGAAAGTCCTTTATTTTATGGCTCAAAACAGATCACTAATAAGTTGTTGTATCCATGATATGACTCAAAGGTAAAAATGAACTATGGGAACATATATGGAAAGACAAATATGAAACAAACATAGCAGAAGATTATCTTATTAGGATGGATGGTAACAGTACATGCTCCAAGATCTGGAACAATTCCTATCAAAAAGGAGGCATAGTACAACAAAACTGTTTATGGAAATTTTTCTCAGTTCATTTGGCCTTATTGTAGGAGGACCCCTAGTAGTATATGAAAGAACTAACGCTTTATCAATCCCTACAAGAAGCTAAGGTTTATTTCACTCAATATAAATGAACATGTATCTACCATTACTGGATGCGAGGAGAGAACATGATAAGTAATAAACAAATGATATATCCCAATAAATTATCACATATCAAACCATGAATTAATAAATAATCACATAACAATTCATAAACATTAAACATAACCAGAATTGATGGCTATATAAACTATGTTGAAAGGAGAAATCACACCTGATCTGATGAACTAGTTGGAACAATTGGAATGGTTTCCCCCACGTGTTTCTCTTCAGCTGTATGACCTTTGTCTTGAAATTCCCTCGCTTGACGAAGAAATATCTTAAAGTACCTACCAAAATCATTCAACCTCCATAAATATCTACAAAATCAATACAAGTCACATTTGTAGCAAATTATTTACTCTAAGATGAATTTTTATGAGAGTGCCAGAACATACCTGAATGAGTTCATATTGTTTTCGAGAATAATTTATTGGAGTTGTGTGTCTAATATTTGATCAAATTGACTCCCTTGATTTGAAGTAGTAGCAACGAAGTCAACACTGACTTTGTTGTTTCTCTATTGGATCGAGGGAGGTTTGCTCCAAGATTAAATGAATCCAATAAATTTCTCTACTGAATAGGGCCAACCATGTGAAGGTGGAAACTCTTATGGCCCCTCCCCCCTCCCCCTCACATCACTCTCAATTCCCCAATACCCAACATATAAATCTATTGAAATATTTACAGCAAAAACAAACATATATAATACCAATATTCACAATTGTTTACAATGAAATAAAATGTTTCCTTGATCCATTTGGAGTGAGCTCAATTCTCCTAAGATAAAAGTAACAATTATTCCATAACATCATACACTACACTAAAGCACTTTACATCTAAAACTAGAGAATAAAAATTGATGTGAAAAGAGGCTTTATTCTATTCCATCATATGACTTGGTTGGAGTATTAAAATGCACCTGTAAACATCATATAACTCATCCCACTTTGATATATAAGTGAAAACATATTATTTTTCCAATATTTAATCATAAAATCACTAAAAATACTAAAATGAATGCTTTGGAAAATAATAGGTCTAAACTCATATGTAATCATGGAAATGGTCTTAATGTAAGGCTGCTGGAAAGCAAAATATGGTGAAAAGTGAAGTAAAAGGTTGGTAAAAGAATGACATTTTGGCGACCCAACAAGTACAAAAAAGTATTTCATAGAAAATAGATTTTATAAATAGTTATTAAAATACTGTACATGATCATTTAGTTTTAGCTGACCTCTTCTTCTTAGCTCTAAAATTCCTAAGCATTTCATCAATATCTATGTCTTTGTTCTCTGGGTGCTCTTCAAAATCTGATTGTGATTGCATCCTCTCATGTAGAGCATTCCTAGTCGCAGGGTACTCATGGGCTAATGGAGGTCGATTTGATGAGGCATCACCTACAAAAGAAAAAATATAAAATTTAGATGGCCAATTTTTAAATATCATTGAACTAGTTAAGTAATATTAAAAAAAACACCTGCAATGTCATTATTTACCTAGTGCACTGGTCGACACCATTGAAATGGTTTCCCCCATGTGATCCTCTTCAATTGTATGACCCTCAAGTACAACATTCTCTACCATTGAGACCAAAAACTTTATAAGGGAAATCATAAATGTATAAGTAAAAAAAACAATAGAAGTACAAAATGTATAACTATGAAATTATTAAGTATATGATTAAAATACAACCATATTACCATCATGTGCCTCGGTCGTAGAACCATCATGGAGATGAACCCCAATGGAATGGGACTACATGGGAGAACCATGTTTTGGTTGCAAACTGCTATCAACATGCTGCTCTCCAATACTATTGGCATGGTTGACAATGTTGCTCCCCTGATTAAAAAAAGTTGTAACACATTAAATTTATAAATGATATCAAACATGATTATTTTATATTAATAATAAAGGTTAATGTGGATTGAATTTTATTTACCTTATCCTGCAATGTGGGTTTTGGTAACTGCCCCAATCTTTTCCAGTCTTTAACTACAAATTTATAGTTGTACTTGTAACCAAGATGGAGGCCTTCCTCTATGGTTTCAGTACCGAACTCATCACCCTACATTGCATAAGAGTATGTATTTTTAATGTTATTGGCTACAATTACCTAAAATTTTGAAGGCGATACAAATAATAAATTTGGGTACTTACAATTCGTGACTGCAACTTCAAGTAGCCTCCCTAGCCTATAATATGCTGGCTACATTTGGCAAGCCTTGCTTTTGTTTCCTTTGAAGTGTCAATAAACCTATCATTAAAAGTTTCAAGTATGTTAATATATACCACACTTTTATTTACATCTAAATAAAATTGAAGGTATTGAATTGAAATTGTAATTTACCTTCTAGGACCAAAGGGTGTTTTTCCTTCATATGTCAATTTCTTCTCTTTTGCGTCCCCAATGAGGGCCTTCCACTCCCTCTCTGGAATCATCATAGGACGCTCGTACCTATCAATTTGTTTCAAGTGATTCTTATACGTTTCTCGCGTATATTTTAAATATTGGCCAGTTGCGAGGGTGGCCAGGGACTTATTAAATGTGTATACACCAAAAAGGCTTTCAAGATAATCCATCAATTCTTTTTTGAGGTTGGAATTCTGGGAATTACACATCTCTCGTATGGTGGGCCCAAAGATCAGCAATGCCTTATTCTCCAAGGACCTATAAAAATCAGTGTTCCCTACATGCAAAAAGATTATATGATTATTAATTTAAAAATAATAATTTAGATGATTTATATTTCTCTACATAGAGAACATGAAACAATAAAAATTTTGAAAATTAATTGGGACTTTAACTTGCTTTAATGGAAGCCCTTCCTCTTTGACCACAAATTTTCCCTTAAGGGTCCCTATGCTAGTCACATGTTTTTCTTTAGGAAAAGAAACCATATAGTTGGCCAAATCATCAGCCTCATCTCTGTCACCACCCCCAGAGCCTACAAGTGTGGCTGCTTCCTGGGTGTGTGTGTCGTGGCTCCCACCTAATGGTGTGGAAGGTGGATATCTGAATAGTTATGTCTTGGCAGGTTTACAAGGGCCTGTATCAGGATCTTGTGGCATTTGTGTAGTATCACTACTACCGACACCATGCATTTCAGGGTTAACAAGATAAAAAAATCTCTATATTTTTGTTTGTTAATTTGTGCGGGACCTGTTGGGTACGCGATTAACCTGTGGCTTGAGAAACCGCGACTCAGGGGCATCTAAGCCGTCAAAATCACCCGGGGATCGCACCCGGCCTGAGCCACACCAACCCTTAACANGTATCTCTGGGTGCAACCACACGTTCGACCACTACCTCAAGGTGTCCCCATGGCTCCAGGTAAAGCCCTCACGAGAATTGAACCTTGCCCAATGGTGAAAAACTCCTCGCTTTCCACCATTGGATCCAACCCCTTTGGGCCAAAAAATCTCTATATAAGAAAAAACATTTTTTCATTTAGATAATGTAAAAGTTAAAAATCAATCTTTCATAATTGATCTTATGACATAAAAATAAAACCACTTGAAATTATGGTTATTACCTTGTATGTTTTAATCCTTGTCATAACTTCTTTGATCATTTCTTTGACCTCAAGAGTTTGATCTATAATATCTAACAAGTGAACTAGTTTCTTGTTTTCTTTATTGATCTTTTTTTTAATTAAAACCATAGGTTCGAGGGGTTCATAGAAATCCCTTTCGCTGAGTGAATCATCATCAACATCATGGCCCACCGACTACATATTCAACAAAATAAATGATAATTTAGTTATGTAAACAAATAAAATGCACGTTAAATGCAATTCAAAATTTTTTGTTCGTTTACATGTTCTGAAGCTGCTTTTGATTTACCACAAACAGCCCAACACATTACAATAAAATTAGAACCGTGATCATTATCATGAGAAATAAATTCAAATGTATGAGAAATCCTCCCTCTTTATTGATATCCAAGGAGGAATGTTATTTTTGATAAAAAAAATAAGGCCACACTGAATAAACATACCGAAGCTCTCCAAATGGATTAACACCGTCAAGAACATAATGAAAATAATAAAATATAAGATTCATTACTTACAGGTTGGGTAAATTAGTATATGTACCTCCCCCATAATAGAAACATATGTACCTATTCGATTCAAATTGTAATAAATCAATAACTCTTCCCTGTAGCTATTGATTTTATTGCACATACGAATACACGGTTTCCTTCACGCCCCTCAAATACGCAATTGGGTTTATTATTTGTATTCACAGGTCATGTACTATTTATAAACCCTACAATATTCCCTGCTTCTTTTGGCCTTCCATTAATATAGATAGTTTCTCCTTTATTTTGATAATTGTCTTTTAGTTGTATATAATTTGCAGCCAAGCCATATCTTCACATACTTTTTGTATATTGGACTATTAGTATCCAATCCTTTTAGATATAACAGGGTTCGACATGCTCCATTAATTCAGTTAATCTGTTGTAACAGACCTGTATGCCATCCATGGAAAATATCCCCAAACCATGTAATGACGATGGAGAAATCCGGTATATCCTTTCGTTTACACAAAAATCAATGTTTATTTTAGGAAGATCCTTGGGTACCCATTGTTTCACTATATGTTTGTACCTCAAGGGCACCTTGATGTACTCTATACTATCATTATCATAAGAACATGATCCCCATTCCGCAAGAAAAAATTCCATGCGTCTATGGAATTTTCTTCTGATCTTCTCACCTCTAGTTGATCTTCGCCTGTTAGACCTACTAGATGTCTCACTTTCCTCTATTCTACCTGAACTTCCCTCACTCAATGAAGATATATCTGAAAAATACATGTTTTCTTGTACGTCCTATAACACCATCAATGACAGAAACAATCAACCAATCAAGTTGTAACACTAATTAGTACAATGGTTGTACTTCATTACTAGTATCCTTTTGGTATCACAGTAATCTCATAATGATTAACATAGTGTTACTCTTTCACACTTTCATTATGCTCTATTATTATTGGTATACTATCTAGGCATTATAGGGGCATGTTTGGAGTCATGAAATGACACATGCCAACAAGTGGCGGTAATAGGAAACGATGTTGGTTGGAAGACGCCAGAACTAATTCCATTAGACACAAACTCAATCATAAGGCCAACTAAGGAGAAAAAACAACACACACTAATTAATCTAGGATTCAAGCATGCAAACAAAACAACTTTGTACTACGACTAGACCATCTTTATTTGAAATGATTCATGTAACACATTTCATTGACTTATTGTGATCTTGGTATCTCTTGGATGTACTTTTATTGACAACACCAATGCTCTTTTTTTTAAATTACTAAGACAAGTAAGAGGGGGGGTGAATCAGTTGTTACTATGCTTAAACAATTTTAATTCAACTAAACCATTTTTAATCTTTCGCCAAGTGACCATCAATATTATACTACGTATGGACAACATAAATAATGAGCATCACTCACACATAAGATATACATAGAGACATATTTTCATGAGGAAACCCATAAAGGGAGAAAACCTCTTCCTCTTCAAAATGATAGGCAGTCTTTTAAGTTATGTACATCATCTATAATTGAGCACCAACTCAATGTGAGGCTACTACCTCTATTTTAAAAGCTCCAACTTGTTTGAGAGCACTAAATCTCTGGTTTCTCTAGAAACCACTAGAAGGAAGCAACAACTCCCTAAGTGTTCCAGCACCAACTGGATGGAAGCACCAACTTCCAATCACACAGGCACCAACCTATATAACAAAGAACAACTGTTCTCCCTTGCACCACCCTGCCACCCTGATTTTTTTTGGCTGCAACCAGATGGAAGCTACAACTCCCTGTGTTCAAACACCCACTTGAACCTCTAAGGACAACAATCCTCCCTAACACCTCCCTACCACCCTTATTACAAATAAATGATTGAATAACCCACAATACAGATAAATCAATTCTTACCACTTCTTCATTGTTCTGTAATTCTTCTCTGCTACATTATTCTTCTGCTCTATTCATATTTGGCTTGACTTGCTGTCTCTGTCTATCTGTTATTTCTCTTTCCTTCTGATGCTTTTTGATATGTTCACATTCTGCTCTCTTCACCTTTTCTCTTCTGTTCAACTTATGTTCCTTATCTCTGAGCTTTATTCACACTGCACATGTTGTAGTTTTACCTTTCTACAGTTCAACTCATTTTTCAGTCAGAACAACCAACCACGTGTCCTTCTTGAATCAATGGTCAAGATCTTATCGTGATGTCACATATCGTGAGTTTGAACCTCTTTCCTTTGGATTTCCCGATCTGCGAAACTCCGAAACAAAACCTTTGTCATGCTTTGACTGTTTTCCTCCTTCTGAGCTTACACTGCGGATCTTGCCATTATCACTATGCTACTGATCGTGCTAATCTTCGCCATCTGATCATGCTGATCTTCTCCATCAATGACAAACACACGCCATCTATATCTAAAAACATGCCAACAATCTCCCCCTTTGGCATTGATGGAAATCCCTTGAAAAACATGCAACTATACCACTATAGCATCCTTGAAATTTACCACACTTTCTCCCCCTTTGACATCAATGTCAAAGAAGAAACACGCTCCCCCTGAGTTGTTGCAGTGCATACTCCCCCTATAAACTATGAGAAACTTAGAAATACAATAGATATTCAATAAGTACGCATCCTGATCAAGTGAACAGATTAGACGAAAGAAGTTATAACCCCCAACTTTTGACGAAGATATCCAAAAGGGGTCACTTCTAACGGTTTAGTAAATATATCGGCTATCTGTTCTGTGGAAGGGATATAATTCAGTTGAAAAACTCTGTTTGTGACTTTTTCTTTGAGAAAATGGTATTTTATTGGGATATGCTTAGTCTTGGAATGAAGAACATGAGTCTTGGAGATACTAATGGCACTAGTGTTATCATAGTGAATTGTAATCAGATCAGTATAGTTTACCTTCAAATATGCAAGAGTTTGAATCATCCTAAAAATCTGAGTGCAGCAAGTAGCAGCAACAATGTACTCTACTTCTGTAGTTGATAAGGAAATAGATCCCTACTTCTTACTAATCCATGATACCAATGAGTCACCCAGGAGGAAGGCACCTCCACTAGTGCTCTTTCTTTCATCCACACAATTTGCCCAATCTGCATCTGAATAAGTAGTTAACTGAAAATTATGATTTCTGGGATACCATAGACCATAAGTCATTGTTCCCTTCAAGTATTTGAATATCCTTTTGACAAATACCAAGTGACTTTGTTTAGGAGTTGACTGATAACGACCTACCATTCCAACAACTTGCATTATATCACGACGGGATGTTGTGATGTACAAAAGACTACCTATCATAGAGCGATATGTCCTTTGATCAACATCCGGTGAAATATCATCTTTATTGAGCTTGCAACCAACCACCATAGGTGTGCTAATAGGAGAGGAATCCTCCATCTGAAATTTCTTCAACATCTCTTTCAAATATTTTTCTTGAGAGATAAATATTCCTGCAGAACTCTGATTTACTTGTAAACCAAGAAAATATAATAATTCTCCTATCATGGACATCTCAAATTATGTTTGCATAGAGTTAGCAAACCACTGGACAGATGATTCATTAGTACGTCCAAAAATAATATCATCTACATAAACCAAAACAACTAGTAAATTATCACCTTCAGACTTAATGTAGAGATTGTTGTCAACAGTACCTTTCTTGAACCCTTTGTCTTGTAAAAATTTGTCAAGTCTATAATACCAATCTCATGGTGCTTGTTTCAGTCCATATAAGGCCTTCTTCAGCTTGCAAACATAATTAGGATTATCTGTCATTGAGAATCCTTCAGGTTGGTCCATATATACTTCTTCCTCTAGATCTCCATTAAGAAATGTTGATTTAACATCCATCTGATAAACTTTAAAGTTCTTATGACACAAATAAGCAAGAAACATTCTGATGGCCTCCAATCTTTCCACTGGTGCAAAAGTTTCATCAAAGTCCTGGCCTTCAACTTGTGCATACCCTTTATAGATCAATCTGGCTTTATTTCTAACAACTTGTCCTTTTTCATTCATTTTATTTTTGAACACCCATTTGGAACCTATTACATTCTTATCTTCAGGTCTAGGGACAAGCTCCCAGGTATTGTTCTTCTCAATCTGATCAAGCTCTTCATTCATTGATCTAATCCAATCATCATGCTGTCTGGCTTCATCAAAATTTTTAGGTTCAGTCATAGATAAAAAAGCAACATGAGATTGTTCTGAGTCTTTAATCAATTTCCTTCTTATCTGAACTCCTTTATTTATATCTCCAATTATCTGATTTTCAAGATGATTCTTTCTAACAATTCTGAGAGGTGATTTTGCTTCTTTTTGTTGATTTGTGTCATCCTGAGTATTCGTATCTTCATCTGATTCAGATTCTTCTCTTCCTGATCCTTGGACCTATTCATATTCATCTTCAACTATATCTTTTGTGCTTGGTTCAACACTGTTTAGATTCCTGACTGGGACTTCTTCATCAACCTTTATGTCTATAAAATCAATTAGTTTATGCAACCTCTTATTGTAACATCTGTACCCTTTACTGTTTGTAGCATAGCCCAAGAAGATACCTTCATCAACCCTGTCATCATATTTGTCAATATTTTCATCATTGTTCTTGATATAACATTTACTTCCAAAGACCTTAAAATGTTTGATTGAAGCAGGTCTTCCAAACCATAGTTCATAAGGAGTCTTGTCACTATGTGGTCTGAGATGTGTTTTTTTAAAGATATGAACAGCTGCATGAATTGCTTCTACCCAATATGTCTGAGATATGTTCCTTTCATTCATCATTGATCTTGCCATTTGTTGTACTGATCTATTCTGCCTCTCAATGACTCCATTTTGCTGTGGAGTTCTTGGAATAGTGTATTCTCGTATGATCCCATGTTTATCATAGAAATCTTTGAAGTTCCATGAACTAAACTCTCCTCCTCTATCAGAGCTTACTACCTTCAATATTTTTCTTGTTTGATTCTCAGTTAGAGCCTTAAAGTCTTTGAATTTTTCAAATGCTTCAGATTTTTCCTTCAAAAAGGAAACCCACGTTAGTCTAGAATAATCATCAATAATCAACATAAAATAGTTTTATTTTCTTGTACCTTCTTTTTTTGATGGTCCACATAAATCCATATGTACTAAATAGAGAGGTTTTTCTATTGAAGGAAAGTTCTTAGATTTGGACTGAGTGCCATTAAGCTTTCCTATCTGGCAAGGTTTACAAATAGAGTTGTATGGCTTTGATATCTTTGGAAGATCTTTTACTACCCCACTATTT
>SNQJ01S0027349.1:46986-105033 GCA_010110895.2 Picea sitchensis | reverse complement strand
CATTGTTTTGCAATTATTCTCTGCTACACTATTCTTCTGCTCTGTTCATATTTGGATTGACTTGTTGTCTCTATCTATCTGTTCTTTCTCTGTCCTTCTCATTCTTTTTGATATGTGGACATTCTTCTCTCTTCAACTTTTCTCTTCTGTTCAGCTTCTGTTCCTTATCTCTGAGATTTCTTCACAATGCGCATGCTGTAGTTTTACCTTTCTATAGTTCAACTCATTTTTCAGTCAGAACAACCAACCACACACAGTCACTGCATATTTCTTTTATACACATCCACCCCTTCAGTTACCCCTCAAACTTTAGAACAACGCATCGACAACTGAAACGCCAACCATCCAAGAACCATGATTCGGTTCTGCTAACTAAATCGTAACTGATCGATTACCTATGACATGAAACAATAACCCTTCAATCAAGTTTCCAATTAACCGGCACCATTGGATTAAATCCATAAGATTTCATGTTTATCTCATATGCCCACTAGATGTGATCGAGCGCTAAACATAATTTGAATTTTGTGATTTCGCATCTCGACATTCCTATGATGAAGGATCTCGACACTCCAAGTCGCGATCACGGAGACTCCGAGATGGAGCTTAGCATCGCTAGTTTCTTCCCATCACATGACCACCGGCGGTGACCACAGGCTGCACCAAAAGGCACTTCATATTTTGTGAACTTATAAACTTCATCGAGCCTGATCAATGGTCGAGATCTGCAATGATTTGATGGTCCAGATCTCATCGCTATCTCGCATATCACAATTCCTGTGATGAAGGGTCTTTATGCTCCAAGTCACGATCACCGAGACTCTGAGATGGAGCTTAACACTGCTAGCTTCTTCCTCCATCTTCCGCAGATGTAACCACTGGCTGTGACCACAGCCTTATTAGAAAATGCATTTCGCACTTTCGTGTCTCGGGTATTCTGTCGTTCTCTGATCTATCGCCACGTGCCCCTCTTGGATTAATGATCCAAATATTATCACGATTTCGTCACTTCACGAGCCTTCTTCATACCTGATCAATGGTCCACAGTCCTTGGTGATCTGACGGTACAGATCTTTTCGTGATCTCGCATATCGCGATTCTTGTGATGAAGAGTCTCAATACTCCAAGTTGCAAATGCCTAGATGGAACTTAGCAATTAGCTCCTTCCCTTAAGCCTTCGACGATGTGACCTTGAAATATGACCACTCACCAATCAAATGAGCACTTCACTCCTTTGATGTTCCAGTCAGCGAAATGATGATCTTTCGCCATGTGTCCTATGGAACCAACGGTCCGGGTAGTATCGCAATTTCACCACGTGTCCTTCTTGAATCAATGGTCAAGATCTTATCGCGATGTCACATATCTTGAATTTGAACCTCTTTCCTTTGGATTTCTTGATCTGTGAAACTCCAAAATGAAACCTTTGTCGTGCTTTGACTATTTTCCTCCTTCTGAGATTACACTGTTGATCTTGCCATTATCGCTATGCTACTGATCATCCTGATCTTTGCCATCCGATTGTGCTGATCTTCACCATCAATGACAAACACGCGCCATCTCTGTCTAAAAACATGCCAACACTTTTCTCCTTTAGTCGCCCAACCTACTTTAGTGGATTCATTTTCTATAATTAATCCAGGGGACACGTTTCCTAATTCATGGAAAAGGACACATGGCATAAAGGTAGAAAAGGACACATGGTATAAGGATTCGAGACACTTGGTAGAAAGAATCATATTTCAAGAGGGTTTTTTTCCTATTTCAAGAGCATGATAAGTGGCACAAAAAACCATTCAAACCCTTGTATTATATATATTTTTTATTTAGGTGGAGAACCCAACCTCTAAGGATCATTTATGAATGATTATTTTATTTCTCTCTCTTGGAGGAAGAAGTGGATCTAGAAAGCACTGAATATTATTTTATTGTAAATCATTTGAGGATAGGATCTATAAATGGATAAGCTCTCTCATTTTCTAATGACGATTAGATTGACAGGGATATCCCCTCCAAATATTAGTAGATTATTTAATAGAGGATGAAGTCAAGGGATAAGCATATGTGAGGTTTCCATCCTCCTCCTCTTTTGTCTTGATGATTAGGATTTTATGATAAAGTAGACACTATTATTTGATGCTGGAAATAATCTCCAGAGGGTGGTTCTACACAATGAGAAGAGTTTATGGTAGAGGCTCTCAACCCCCTCTAGTCCTTGATGAAACCTTGAGTATTAAGGGAAATTTCTACTGTAATTTCAGATTGGGTGTTTGCACATGTAAATGGCTCATTTAATCTTATGGGATTGTGATTAAATATGTGATGTGTTGCTCGATTGTCCATTATTTAGAAGGTTGTCATACTTTGTCCTCTTTTCTTATCTGAATCAATTCCTTGATACTAATTAGGACATGCATATCCCAAAGTTCCATGGAAATAAAGACTCAATTTCACTACATGTTACATTTTCTTTGAATTCATTTAAAAATTCAACATTGTCCATGAATATGTTAGGATGAAAATGTTTTTGTTCCTTGGAAAATGATGCACTATATTGGTTTTATAATTGTAGTCCAAGGGAGTTATGTTCACTTGTAGGTTTGATAAAGGCATTTAAAAAGCATTGGGATGTTAGCTATGAAGAGGAAAATGTCAAAAATCTAGTGGGTGAACCAGTTGTGATTTCAGATCCGGAGGAAGAGAGGAGTGATGAAGTCATTGAAGACCTTGTTGCAACATATCATAATTCCTTTGAAGGCTATGCAATCTACAGAAGAAGAACATCATGATGATGATGTACACTTTCATCAAGAAAAGGGTTTGATAAGTTATTTATCTCTTCAAATTTCTATATTTAATGATGATACCCTTAAAGATTTGAAGAGGATAGATGTAGTAGAGAAACCCTTGGAAAGTGAAGAATTTATAGGTGTTATTATCCCCTCATGTGATGAAGGGCATGAAAACTATGAGGATGAGTATATGATCACTCTCTTTTCAATTTGAAGGCATAGATGAAATGTGGATCATTGGTTTCTTCATGGAGATCCCATCTATGACACAAATAGTGAGAGCATGATGGCGGAAAAAATGAGTTGATATACTCCACTTCCAATTAGCATTGAGGGTCACTTCATGGGATATAAATAAGACATCTCAATGGAGGTACATGAATCTTTTTCCATGGTTTGTGAACAATTGTATTTTCTCCCTACTAGGGTGGATTTGATGTAGCATAAATGGGGTTTTCATGGAAATAATGATGCATAAATTTTCCCACGATTGATGTCTCTAGCTCTTTCCCTACCTATGTATGAAAAATTAGTGAAATAATGTTTTTGAGACTGCAATATGTTTGGGACAATGAAATTTCTATTTTTTTGTTTGTAGTAGATATTTTCGACCTACTTTAAAATACGTCCGAGATGCATGTCCCGGCATCTAGTACTGCAAGGGAATGCAATAAAGTTGATAAAGAAGTACTTGATTAATCGCACAAGCTTCAAGTTATTTTATGTATTTGTTTTTTTCTCTCATCTAAGTACTCTTTTTATCCATAAAGAATATTAGTACAAAATCATTATTTAAAAACGAAATCTCATCTATCACCTTCTTCTTTCCATAGCCAAAAATCATGGGCCTAATTGGCATGGTGTTGGTTTTGAATGACACGGATGATGAATATAAAGAGTGGGTGTGTGAGTGATATTTGAGTCTGGAAACCATCCCATATCATCAAGGAATGTGAACAGTCTATCCATGTCAAATCTCGGTAAATAAAAAAACATTTTGAAAAAATTTGAACAATGGCCACATTCACAAGTCATTGTTTCCCATTATGTACTCTATCCCTAGTATAATGTCTTTTAATAGATTTTTCCTTTAAAATTCGACCAAGAAAGTCAAAATTAAATGAGGATGATATGGGTCAATATATAAAGTGGTTTTTTGAGTAATATTTGAGTCTGGAAACCCTTCCATATCGTCAATGCATGCACACAGTCTATCCATGTCAAATTTTATTGCATACAGAAACATTTTGACATAATTTCAATGTTTTCCCCATTCATAGGTTACTGTTGCCCAACATGTACTCTATCCATAGTACAATGTACTTTATCTATTTCCTTTAAAATACGATCAAGACGCATGACATCCCCGCATATAGTACTTCAAGGGAATGAAATAACATTGATAAAGAAGTACTTGATTCATCACAGAAGCTTCAATATCATTTATTTCTTGTCTTTGTTTTTTTCTCTCATCTAAGTACTCTTTTACTCCATAAAGAATATTAGTACAAAATCATTATTTAAATATGAAATTTCATTTATTTCCTTCTTCTCACGATGACCAAAATCATGGGCGTAATTGGCATGATGTTTGTTTTGAACGACATAGACGATGAATATAAAGAGTGGGTGTGTGAGTGATATTTGATTCTAGAAACCCTCCCATATAGTCAATGAATATAAACAGTCTATCCATGTCAAATTTCGGTTCATACAAAAACATTTTGAAAAAACTTCGAAATTGACGAAAATTCATAGGTCATTGTTGCCCATCATGTACTATATCCCTAGTACAATGTCTTTTAATAGTGGTTTCCTTTAAAATTTGACCAAGAAAATTAAAAAGAAATGAGGACGAGATGGGTTGATATATATAGTGGGTGTGTGAGTGATATTTGAGTTTGGAAACCCTCCCATATCGTCAAGGCATGAGAATAATCTATCCATGTCAAATTTCAGTGCATACAGAAACACTTTGAAAGAATTTCAACGTTGGCCCCATTCACATGTTACTATTTCCCATCATGTACTCTATCCCTAGTACAATGTATTTTAATTGTTTCCTTTAAAATACGACCGATAAGGACGCTCCCCCATCTAGTACTGAAAGGGCATGCAATAAAGTCGATAAAGAAGTACTTGATTAATCACACAAGCTTCAAGTTATTTTATGTCTTGGTTTTATTCTCTCATCTAAGTACTATTTTCCTCCATAAAGAATATTAGTACAAAATTATTATTTAAATATGAAATCTCATCTATCACCTTCTACTTTCCACAACCAAAAATCACGGGCCTAATTGGCATGGTGTTGCTTTTGAACAACACATACGATGAATATAAAGAGTGGGTGTGTGAGTGATATTTGAGTCTGGAAACCCTCCCATATCGTTAAGGCATGTGAACAGTATATCCATGTCAAATCTTGGTACACAAAAAAACATTTTGAAAAAATTTCAACGTTGGCCCCATTCACAGATGAATGTTTCCGATCATGTACTCTATCCCTAGTACATTATGATTTAATAACTTTTTCCTTTAAAATTCGACTGAGAAAATTAAAACGAAACAAAGATGAGATGGGTCGATATATAGAGTGGGTCTATGAGTAATATTTGAGTCTAAAACCCCTTCCATATCGTCAAGGCATGTGAACAGTCTATCCATGTCAAATTTCAGTGCATACATAAACATTTTGAAAGAATTTCAACGTCGGAACCATTCACAAGTTACTATTTCCCATCATGTACTCTATCCCTAGTACAATTTATTTTAGATATTTCCTTTAAAATACGATCGAGACGCATGATGTCCCCACATCTAGTACTACACGGGAATGAAATAACATTAATAATGAAGTACTTGATTAATTGCAGATGATTCAATATTAATTATTTCTTGTCTTTTTTTTTTCTCTCATCTAAGTACTCTTTTGCTCCATAAAGAATATTAGTACAAAATCATTATTTAAATACGAAATCTCAGCTATTGCATTCTTCTCGCCATGACCAAAACCATGGGCCTAATTGGCATGATGTTTGTTTTGAATGACATAGACGATGAATATAAAGAGTGGGTGTGTGAGTGATATTTGAGTCTGGAAACCCTCCCATATTGTCAAGGCATAAATATAGTCTATCCATGTCAAATTTCAGTGCATACAGAAACATTTTGAAAAAAATTCAAAATTGGCAAAACTTCATAGGTCATTATTTCCCATCATGTACAATGTCTTTTAATAGTTGCTTCCTTTAAAATTTGACAATAAAATTAAAACGAAATGAGGACGCAATGGTTTGATATATAGAGTAGTGTGTGAGTGATCTTTGAGTCTAGAAACCTCCAATATCATCAAGGTGTGCAAACAGTCTATCCATGTCAAATTCCAGTGCATACAGAAACATTTTGAAAGAATTTCAATGTTGGCCCAATTCACAAGTTACTATTTCCATCATGTACTATAGTCGTAGTACAATGTATTTTAACTGTTTCCTTTAAAATATGACTGAGATGCACATCCCTGCATCTTGTACTGCAAGGGAATGCAGTAAAGTTGATAAATAAGTACTTGATTAATCAAAAAAGCTTCAAGTTATTTTATGTCTTTTTTTTCCCTCTCATCTAATTACTCTTTTTCTCCATAAAGTATATTAGTACAAAATCATTATTTAAATACGAAATCTCATTTATCGCCTTCTTCTTTCCACAACCAAAAATCATGGGCCTATTTGGCATGGTGTTGATTTTGAATGACACAAACGATGAATATAAAGAGTGGGTGTGTGAGTGATCTTTCAGTCTAGAAACCCTCCCATATCGTTAAGGCATGTGAAAAGTGCATGTGAACAATCTATGTGAAAAGTATATCCATGTCAAATCTTGGTACATACAAAAACATTTTGAAAAAAACTCAACGTTGACCCCATTAACAAGTCACCATTTCCTATCATGTACTCTATCCCTAGTACATTTCCTTTTAATAACTTTTTCCTTTAATATTCAACCAATAAAATTAAAAAGAAATGAGGAGGAGATGGGTTGATATATAGAGTGGGTCTGTGAGTAATATTTGAGTCTAGAAACCCTTCCATATTGTCAAGGCTTGCAAACAGTCTATCCATGTCAAATTTCAGTGCATACAGAAACATTTTGACAGAATTTCAACATTGGCCCCATTCACAGGTTATTGTTTCCCATCATGTACTTTATCCCTAGTATGATGTATTTTATCTATTTCCTTTAAAATACGATCGATATGCATGACGTCCATGCATCTAGTACTAAAAGGGAATGAAATAGCGTTGATAAAGAAGTACTTGATTAATCATAGAAGCTTCACTATCATTTATTTCTTGTCTTTGTGTTTTTCTCTCATTTAAGTACTCTTTTTCTCCATAAATAATATTAGTACAAAATCATTATTTAAATACAAAATCTCATGTATTTCCTTGTTCTCGCCATGACCAAAATCATGGGCCTGATTGGCATGATGTTGGTTTTCAATGACATAGACGATGAATATAAAGAGTGGTCATGTGAGTGATATTTGAGTCTGGAAACCCTCCCATATATTCAAGGAATACAAATAATCTATCCATGTCAAATTTCGATGCAAACATAAACATTTTGAAAAAATACAAAATTGGTGAAAATTCACAGGTCACTTTTGCCAATCATGTACTGTAGCCCTAGTACAATGCCTTTTAATACTTGTTTCCTCTAAAATTTGACTAACAAAATTAAAACAAAATGAGGATGAGATGGGGTGATATATAGAGTGGGTGTCTGAGTGATATTTGATTCTGGAAACCATCCCATATCGTCAAGGCAAGTAAACAATCTATCCATGTCAAATTTCAGTACATACAGAAACATTTAGAAAGATTTTCAATGTTGGCCCCATTCACAGGTTACTTTTTTCCATCATGTACTCTAGCCCTAGTATAATTTCTTTTAGTTGTTTCATTTAAAATATGACCGAGATAAATGTCCCTGCATCTAGTATTGTAAGGGAATGAAATAAAGTCGATACAAAAGTACTTGATTAATAGCACAAGATTCAAGTTATTTTATGTCTTGGTTTTCTTCTCTCATCTAAGTACTCTTTTGCTCCATAAATAATAATAGTACAAAATCATTATTTAAATACGAAATATCATCTATCACCTCCTTCTTTCCACGTCCAAAAATCATGGGCCTAATTGGCATTTTTTTTGTTTTGAACAACACAGACGATGAATATGAAGAGTGGGTGTGTGAGTGGTCTTTGAGTCTAGAAACCCTCCCATATCGGAAAGGCATGTGAACATTCTATCCATGTCAAATATCGATACATACAAAAAAAGTTTGAAAAAAATTCAATGTTGGCCCCATTCACAGGTCATTGTTTCCCATCATGTACTTTGTCCCTAGTGCAATGTCTTTTAATATCTTTTTTTTCGTTGAAAATTCTACCGAGAAAATTAAAATGAAACGAGGAGGATATGGGTTGATATATAAAGTGGTTTTGTGAGTAATATTTGAGTTTGGAAACCCTTCCATATTGTCAATGCATGCACATAGTCTATCCATGTCAAATTTCACTGCATACAAAAACATTTTGAAAGAATTTCAACGTTGGCCCCATTCATGGGTTACTATTTCCCATCATGTACTCTATCCCTAGTACAATGTATTTTATCTATTTCCTTTAAAATTTGACCGAGACACATGACGTCCCCACAACTAGTATTGCAAGCAAATGCAATAATGTCGATAAAGAAGTACTTGATTAATCACAAAAGCTTCAATATCAGTTATTTATTGTCTTTGTTTTTCTCTCTCATCTAAGCAGTCTTTTGCTCCATAAAGAATATTTGTACAAAATCATTATTTAAATACAAAATCTCATTTATTTCCTTCTTATCACCATGACCAAAATCATGGGCCTAATTAGCATGATGTTGGTTTTGAGCGACATAGATCATGAATATAAAGAGTGGGTGTGTGAGTGATATTTGAGTCTGAAAATCCTCCCATATCATCAAGGCATACAAACAGTCTATCCATGTCAAATTTCGGTGCATACAGAAACATTTTGAAAAAAAATCAAAATTGGCGAAAATTCGCAGGTCGTTGTTGCCCATCATGTACTCTTGCCTTAGTACAATGTCTTTTAATAGTTGTTTCCTTTAAAATTCAACTAAGAAAATTAAAAATAAATATACAAGATGGGTTGATATATAGATTGGGTGTGTGAGTGATCTCTGAGTCTAGAAACCCTCCCATATCCTCAAGGCATGTGAATAGTCTATCCATGTGAAATTTTAGTGCATACAAAAACATTTTGAAAGAATTTCAACATTGGCCCCATTAATAGGTTATTGTTTCCCATCATGTACTCTATCCTTAGTACAATGTGCTTTAGTTTTTTTCTTTAAAATACGACCGAGATGCATGTCCCCGCATATAGTACTGCAAGGGAATGCAATAAAGTTGGTAACAAAGTATTTGATTAATTGCACAAGCTTCAAGTTATGTTATGTCTTGGTTTTTTTCTCTCATCTAAGTACTCTTTTGCTCCATAAATAATATTAGAAGGAAATCATTATTTAAATGCAAAATATCATCTATCGTCTTCTTCTTTCCATAGCCAAAAATCATGGGCCTAATTGGCATGGTGTTGGTTTTGAATGACACAAACGATGAATATAAAGAGTGGGTGTGTGAGTGATATTTGAGTCTAGAAACCCTCCCATATCGTCAAGGCATGTGAACAGTGAATCCATTTCAAATATCAGTACATACAAAAACATTTTGAAAAAATTTCAACGTTGGCCCCATTCACAGATCATTGTTTCCAATCATGTACTCTATCCCTAGTACAATGTCTTTTAATATATTTTTTACTTTAAAATTGTACCAAGAAAATTAAAAGGAAATGAGGACGAGGTGGGTTGATATATAGATTTAGTCTGTGAGTAATATTCGAGTCTTGAAACCCTTTCATATCGTCAAGGCATACGAACAATCTCTCCATGTAAAATTTCAGTGCATACAGAAACATTTTCAAAGAATATCAACGTTGGCCCCATTCAAAGGTTATTATTTCCCATTATGCACTCTATCCCTAGTAAAATGTCTTTAAACTATTTCCTATAAAATATGATCAAAACGCATGACTTCCCCGCATCTAGTACTACAAGGGAATGCAATAATGTCCATAAAGAAGTACTTGATTAATTGCATAAGCTTCACTATCAGTTATTTATTGTGTTTTTTTTTTTCTCTCATCTAAGTACTCTTTTTATCCATAAATAATATTAGTACAAAATCATTATTTAAATAAAAAACATCATATATTTCCTTCTTCTCACCACGACCAAAATCATGGGCCTAATTGGCATGATGTTGGTTTTGAACGTCATTGACAATGAATATAAAGAGTGGGTGCGTGAGTGATATTTGAGTCTAGAATCCCTCCATTATCGTCAAGGAATATAAACAGTCTATCCATGTCAAATTTTGGTGCATACAGAAACATTTTGAAAAACATTCAAAATTGATGAAAATTCACAGGTCATTGTTGCCCATCATGTACTCTAGCCCTAGTACAATGTATTTTAATAGTTGTTTCCTTTAAAATTCGATCAAGAAAATTAAAAGGAAATGAGGATGAGACGGGTTGAGATATAGAGTGGGTGTGTCAATTATATTTGAGTCTGGAAACCCTCCCATATCATCAAGGTATGCAAACAGTCTATCCATGTCAAATTTCAGTGTATACAAAAACATTTTGAAAGAATTTCAACGTTGGCCCCAATCATAGGTTATTGTTTCCCATAATGTACTCTATCCCTAGTACAATGTATTTTAGTTATTTCCTTTAAAATACAACTAAGATGCACATCCCCGCATCTAGTATTGCAAGGGCATGCAATAAAGTCGATAAATAAGTACTTGATTAATCGCACAAGCTTCAAGTTATTTTATGTCTTGGTTTTTTAATCTCATCTAAGTACTCTTTTCCTCCATAAATAATATTAGTACGAAATAATTATTTTAATACGAAATCTCATCTATTGCCTTCTTCTTGCCACATCCAAAAATCATGGGCCTAATTGGCATGATATTGGTTTTGAACAACACAAACAATGTATATAAAGAATGTGTGTCCGGGTGATATTTGAGTTTGGGAACCCTCCCGTATCGTTAAGGCATGTGAACAGTGTATCCATTTCAAATATCGGTATATACAAAAACATTTTGAAAACATTTCAGCGTTGGCCCTATTAACAGGTCATTGTTTCCCATCATGTACTATATCCCTAGTATAATGTATTTTAATATCTTTTTTCCTTTAAAATTATACCAAGAAAATTAAAAGGAAATGAGGACAAGATGGGTTGATATATAGAGTCATTCTTTGAGTAGTATTCAAGTCTGGAAACCCTTCCATATCGTCAAGGCATATGAACAATCTATCCATGTCAAATTTTAGTGCATACATAAACTTTTTGAAAGAATTTCAACGTTGGCCCCATTCACAGGTTACTATTTATCATCATGCACTCTATCCCTAGTACAATGTATTTAATCTATTTCCTTTAAAATATGATCAAGATGCATGACTTCCCCGCATCTGGTACTGTAAGGGAATGCAATAACGTCGATAAAGAAGTACTTGATTAATCCTAGAAGTTTCAATATCAGTTATTTATTGTGTTTTTTTTTCTCTCTCATCTAAGTACTCTTTTTATCCATAAATAATATTAGTACAAAATAATTATTTGAATATTAAATCTCATATATTTCCTTCTTCTCACCACGGCCAAAATCATGGGCCTAATTAGCATGATGTTAGTTTTGAACGACACAAACGATGAATATAAAGCATGGGCATGTGAGCGGTATTTGAGTCTGGAAACCCTCCCATATTGTCAAGGCATACAAAGAGTCTATCCATGTCAAATTTCAGTGCATACAAAAACATTTTGAAAAAAATTCAAAATTGGTGAAAATTCATAGGTCACTATTGCCCATCATGTACTCTAGCCCTAGTACAATGTCTTTTAATAGTTGTTTCCTTTAAAATTATACCGAGAAAATTAAAACGAAATGAGGATGATATGGTTTGATATATATAGTAGGTGTGTGAGTCATCTTTGAGTCTAGAAACCCTCCCATATTGTCAAGGAATGCAAAAGGTATATCCATGTCAAATTTCAGTGCATACAGAAACATTTTGAAAGAATTTCAACGTTGGCCCCATTCACAGGTTATTTTTTCCCATTATGTACTCTCTCCCTAGTACAATTTATTGTATTTGTTTCCTTCAAAATACGACCGAGATGTACCTCCCTGCATCTAGTACTGTAAGGGAATGAAATAAAGTCGATAAAGAAATACTTGATTAATCACACAAGATTCAAGTTATTTTATGTCTTGATTTTTTTCTCTCATCTAAGTACTCTTTTTCTCCATAAATAATATTAGTACGAAATCATTATTTAAATACGAAATCTCCTCTATCTCCTTCTTGCCACAACCAAAAATCATGAGCCTAATTGACATGGTGTTGGTTTTGAATGACACAGACGATGAATATAAAGAGTGGGTGTGTGAGTGATCTTTGAGTCTGGAAACCCTCCCATATCATGAAGTCATGTGAACATTCTATCCATGCCAAATCGTGGTAGATACAAGAACTATTTGAAAAAATTTCAATGTTGGCCCCATTCACAAGTCATTGTTTCCCATCATGTACTCTATCCCTAGTAAAATGTCTTTTAATATCTTTTTCCTTTAAAATTCAATCGAGAAAATTAGGAAGAGATGGGCTGATATATAGAGTGGGTTTGTGAGTGATATTTAAGTATAAATATGAATGAATTAACTTCTCTTGGTTTCAAGAATAATTTATTCTCTACTAAACAAGACCAACCATGTGAAGGTGGAATCTCATATAGCCCCTTTGCCCCCCCTCACATCACTCTCAATTCCCCAATACCCAATCTATAAAATAGAAAATAAACAAAAGCAACATAATAATCATGCATAGAAACTACCAAAACAAAAATGAAATAAAACTTAAAAACATGTAATTAACCCACATAAAAAATTATTTAAAGAGAATAATTCATACAAATTAAAATATTTAGTTGTGTACCTCATCCAAAGAAACATTTGTATCATCCTTCTTCTATATCTTCTTCTTAATCATCCAACTCGACATATGTATCAGCATCCAGTTCATAAACAATGTTTAAAGGATTGATGATATCATCATCGTCATCAATGTCATTTTCGAGCATATCTTCATTGATATCATCATCAAGAATTGGTGCATTTTATCCTACGCATGGTTTATCTTATTCGTCTTCTTAATATATAACCCATATTCTTCCTACTCTAGATCTACATTATCTTCTTATTCAATATCATCTTCTTCATCTAAAATATACTTTATTGGCCTTCCTCTTGGATCATATCTAACAACAAATGACCAATCCCTCTTATCTGGAACATTTGAGTAAAAGACTTGTTCACATTGACTTGGAAAATCATAGATGTCATTTACTTTTTCAAAAACCATTGTTTTAATCATCATAAATCCATTGGCATGTTGAATAACAATTCTTTCCTCATCATGTTCATGCATTCATAACCTATACCATTTGACATCGAACAAAATTAATTTGAAGGAATTAAAGTCACACTCAATTATATCATTCAAAAACCCATAGTATCTATTTTGATATTCTCAAGGACGTCTGTCACACCTAGAGGAAACATTAGTGACCTGGAATACTGCAGTTATCCCACTATCATAAGTTTTCATGTTTTCATCCAATTGTTTGATGTGAAATTTACAACCATTGCACCACATAGCCTTGTGGTGTTTCCATTGCAATATGCCAGACATGTAAAAGATGCATTGTCAATCAATAATAAACAAATTTATATAACTTGGAAAGTATAATATGAAAAAAATCACACCTATAGTCACATTAATATAATATAAAATAACTAAATCAAATGGGTGAATTTGCTTGCCTTTCCATCTTTCAAACAATATGCTAAATGTATTTCCCTCTGCGTCACACCAGAATCTCCATTACGACAAGCTTATATAACCAATTCAAGATGTTATTTCCATGATACCTACCTCCATGATGTTGTTTACATATATCAATACATACCTTCATCCAATCAAGATTTTTTTCAATGTATAAATGTAGTGCGTCCCAATCTTGACTAACCGACCAATCAAAAAATCACAGTTCACCAATATTAAATATTAGTTATAACCATGGTGAATATTAATAAATTATGAAAGAATAAATATTAAATGAGTATAATCATATACACAAAAAAATGAAAATTTATATTTATGACAAATATCCACAATTTGATTACCTCTCACTTTCTTCATTGTACCTTTCCCCAATAGATGCTCCCCTTCAAATGTTTTGATGGAGTTCACATCCCAAATGCAATCCACTATTTGCATAGCTTGCGCTGCTAATTTAGGAAGATATTGACTAATATACACCATGGATTCATATACCATATATCCCTCCACCATAGAACCCTTAGGACATGCTCTTTTTCTAACCAAAGCCTTCAATGATTTCAAGTGCCTCTCCACCATCCACATTGACCTTGTGTGTATAGGTCCACACATTTCAATCTCCTGAAATTGGTGTATGAGGTAGTGTTCTTGTGCATTGAAAAATGTTGGAGGTGGATACTTCTGCATTTCACACATTAGCCGACAAATTTCTCTCTTCCAATACTTTATATCATCTTCATGGATTTATTTCAATGTCAACCATCTACAAATCATGATGCAAGAAAATAACATGTTTCAACAAAACATAATACATATTACATTACAAGTAAAACACATGTCATTAAGTACAACAAAAAAATGATTTTTTTTTCATATATATTGCAGCTACTTACCTCATGCATTTTCCAAGATCATATATAACTTGTTTGACATTGTTGTCAAATTCATTTGGGAGAGATAGAGGTAGAACATATTGTAACAATAAAAATGAATCGTTACTTGTTTCAAAACTAGACAAAATATAAAAATCTCAAAAAATGTATACGACCAATATATAAATATGAATACTAAAATTATTAATTACCTTAATGAAGGTATTCCAATAATGTGTTTTTACCCCACCAAATTCACCTTTCTTCGTTAAGATATTCTTTATGTTTGAACAAAAACCTGTGGAAAATTTAATTCTTTGAATGATCTCTTTTATACCATTGCTTTGTTGTTCTGTTAGTAATGATGGAAAGTTATTTTTGTCTCCATCACTATTTGATCGGATCACACTTTACATTGCATGATTGTCTTCCTGAATGTCATTACAAATTTTGACAATTTTTTCTTTATCCCTCTTGCCATCTATGATTCGCCATAATGTTTCTATCACATTCTTCCCAATATGCATTGTATAAAACAAATGAACTATTTTTAGCTCCTCATAGTAAGGAAACCTCATGAATTGAGTGGGATAACATTGCATTCCTCATGGAAGCCCATTATTACTACCTTCATGGAAACAACATTGATGAAGCATAAAAAAAATCTGAGCACTATTTATCAAATGCGGTAAAATAAATTGAATAATGAAAATAAAATTTCAAAACATGATTCCATTTACGATACATAAACAAAATGTGTACCTCGAGGATTAATTCTGTCAAATGCCAACTTCCATAGGCAAGGTGTCATTCTTTGTGGTTTTAGTCCAGTCTCTGATTTCCCATTGAAAATATATTTTTCAGTAGTACGATACTTATGGTTCTTAGAGAGGAAGTGTCTATACTCATCAAACACGTCCTTTCCTAAAGTATTTGACAGAAAATATTTCATCTTAGGACCACAAACAGGACATGAAAATTTACCCTTTGTTTGAAGACCTACAACATATTGATTAATGTGAATTATTAATATACGAAAGGATTATTTAAACAACATGCATGATATATTCAATTAATTATATACTATTCAAGAGTGCAATACAAAATGTTACATACCACAAAAATGTGTTAGTGATGCAGGCGAGGTTGTTCCTCGACTCACCCGCTCTCAAGATCAACCAAAATCCCACTGTTGAGCCGAAGCGGCTCTTTGATCCTCTTCATGAATCACTATGAAATTTCCCGACCCAGTCCACAGGTCCTTCTCTACCCTCCACGGCCTTCATCACTTGACCGAGGTTATCCCTGAATCTCTATCGGGGTTCGGGGTTTCGCGGTTCTCGCTGTCGAGAACTCCGATCCTCTCTATTCCCCGATTCACGATCAACTCCTTCCCTGGCCTTAGCCCCTCTGGCTATACCCTTTGGTCCATGCGACCATTCTCCTATATGACCTCAGCCAAACCTTTATCGGGGTTTCAGGGTTCACGATTTCAAAATGCACAAACTCCTTGTACGCGAGATCTCCGATATCCCGATTCCCGATCTGCCGATGAAGCCCTCCTGTGGAGCTTTCGCCAATGACGCTAGATGTTTGCCACGCGTCCCTTCAACAGACGATCCCGATTACGTCGGGATTTCAGGACTTCTAATGCCTTGGTTCTCTTACCCTTGAGAACTCCGATTTTCCGAATGCTGACTCTTGTCAGATCCCTGACACCTGTCCCGTGTGAACGGACAACTCAGATCTCGTCGGGGTTTCCCCTTGGATTTTCTTCGATGTCTTGTTCACAGGAATGTTGATTTCCTGATGCGCCTAAACGTCGATGGCACTTGATCTCTGCCACATGTCTTCTGCAAGGGATGGTCCAGATCCCTTCGGGATTTTGCGACTTGCGTTGTCTCGATTCCTACGATCTCGAGAATCTTGAATTCCCGATGTCCGATATCCCGATGACTAAACCCCATGCAGATTCCGCAGATCTAACGGCTGTTGGGTATCTGTCTCAAATCTGACGACTCAGACCTGTTCTCCTCATGCGCTCCTCCTCCAGAGGCTAATCTCCGCGTAACTCCTCCCGATCTGACGACTGTCGGGATTTCCTTCACAAGATCCGACGACTGTCGGTCCTTCTCTGCTGTGCGCTTCTTCTAGTGCTCCTCCTGGACGTGAACTAATCAACGTTCCAGGTCTCTTTTTCCCACGCTCTGACGACTGTTGTTGCTCCTTCCTGAGCACCTTCACGTCTTCTTCCCAGACTTGGACGAATAGCCCATTCTCAAAGGCTTCAACCTTCGTGCTCCTTTCTGCCCGCGAAATCCTCGACTTGGAGTCTTGCTATGTGTATGAGGACGTTGTCCTTCGTGCACTTTCTTCTCCCTCTGAACCCTCGAAGAATTCAATGACTCCTCCACCTCTTGCAAAGTCCTCGCGCGCAAAGCGTTATTTTTCCTGAGCCTCCACGAATACTTAGACCCCTTGGGGGATTTTTCTCTTATTCTCCTTCCACAGATGGAGAATATTCAGATGCCTTCCTGGCTCTCTGTTTGCTCAAGAAACCTCCTTGCTGAGACTTCTGGGTATTCAGCAACCCAGTGGAAGTTCCCTCAGTGGACTCTTCCTCCAAGTAGTAGAACTCAAAGAGTTCTTTGTTCTCCTGTGCCTGCTTGCACGTTTTCTCGACGCCCTCCTGGCGAAGTATCTTCTCCACAGAACGTTCAGTAGTTCGGTCTTCCTGTGCACCTTTTTCACCTGCTCAATGCCCTCCTGGCAGAGCCCTTAGAATCCTCAGTGATTCTGGTCTCTTCGAACTCACAATGGAGTTCTTCCTCCAACACCTCGTGCTTACGCTCAATGCCCACTTGGCAGAGCCTTTACAGAACTCCTAAGAGATTCTGTCTACAACTGTGTCTCAGCTACACAGCCTTGCCTCGTGAGGTGTTCAACAACCTCACAAGTCTTCTCCCCGAGTTGTTGACTTCAGCTTCTATGCCTCAGCACGTCTTCGTTTGACTCCTCAGAGTTCAGAAGTGCACCCTCTTGTGCACGGCTCTCAGAACCTCAGCGTTCTGTCACACCCTCCTGGTATGAAGCCTCAAAGACCTTCAACCCTGAAATCAAACACACCCCTGCAGAATGCATCAACAATCATACATTCACATCATACATAGAGAACACACACAGACATCCATATACACAAAATATGCAGGAAAAATTGCTCTGTTTATATTAATAAATGGCAACAATGTCTGTATCTTTACAATGGTATTCCTAAGCTCTCCTTGGCTCCTCTCTACTCTAACTCCTATCTGTCCTAACTCAAAATGAGATCTCAAAATCTCTTTTACCTGAGGAGTCTCATCGAGCGCTTCCCTCCAGGTCTACCTACCCTAATCAATTACAATCAATGGCTGTCTAGTCCAGCGCCTGGATCTAGGTCTAAGCTGATCTAGCATTTAAAGATGATCCTATCTAATGCCTGCACAAAGGCACAGCTTCCATGGCTCACCAGCCTAAAACATTTAATTACATTCAATTCAAATTTGAATGAGGCTGCGTCTCTCTTCAACCTTTGAATGCGTGCGCACTGACGTGGTTGGCTGGTTGGCTGCTGACATGGAGCGATGATCCTGCATCATACTCCACAGCTGCAAAAATCATGAGCTCCTTCTCATGAGATTTTCCTCTAAGATGTTAGAATCCTCCTAGATCCCAAATAAGTATTTGGAGCTTTCCATCTGCTCCACTCTGCTGTTGTTGCTACTGCTGCTTCTGCTGTGCTTCTTCCTTCTTACTGTTCAACCTCTCCTTGCTGACAGTATATGTTGAGCTTATCATCAACCCTCTGATCTCTTCTATTACTTCGTCCAACTTCTCCATTGGCTGTTCCGGCGCATGCGGTCTCCTCAGAGGTAATTTTTTTTGGCACGTGGGCAGATCATTATGATCTCCCAGGCCTCCTTCATCCATTTCCAACTTCACCTGTTGGATGTGCATGCCCTGCACTTTTACCCTCTCCTCCAGGGCTTCAACCTGCTCCCACAGATCAGCAAAGCAAATGTTGTATGCTCCTTCTTTCTCTGCTTTTGCAGCCTTGTCTGTTGCATTATGTTCAGCTTCATGGCTGAAAATGCTGAGCCATTCCTCATAATGCTCGTCTTCTCCTTCCACTTCTTCTTCTTCAGTTGTCATCTCTAATGCTATAGCGCTCTTATCTCGCTGGCTGAAATTGTTGAGCTGTTCCTCAGAACGCTCATTCTCTTCTTTAGTTTCTGCTTGGGCAGTCTTTGCCATCTGCTCCAATTTTCCTTGGACAGTCACGACTGACTGTTCCTCTATTTCTGTTGTTGCATCATCTGCAACAGAATTTTCTTCCTCCTCCTGGGTAGATGGTAAGAATATTTCAATTCCCCCAATCATCAGAATATCATTCTGATCTTCTTCCTCTGTCAGTTGCACCTACTGATCCAAATTCGTTTTCGAGCTTACTTGCTCTGTCAGCTCCTCTGGCTGAATCTGACTCATCAATTCATCCCTGCCCATCTGGCAATATGAGATGTCCCTGCTACTCCCCTGGCAGACTATGAGATCAACCGATCCCATCTCCATCAGCAACCCCTGCTGAATTGAACTCTCCATGAGACGTTCAAATGGTCTCATATGTTCATCTCTGCCCTCCTAGAAGTCTTCGATTCTTCCGCTTCCCTCCTGGCAGTTTGACACGCTTCCACTGCCCTCCTGGCAGTCTTCGAGATCTCGCAGCGATCTCTGATCATTGCCCTCCTAGAAAATTGAAATTCCCTGGCTGTCCTCCTGCCAGTCCATGAGATCCTCAACTGATCTCAGATCGTTGCCCTCATGGAAAACTGAAATTTCTACTTCTCTGCCCTCTTGGCAGTTCTTGAGATCATCAGATGACCCCAATTCAAATTCTTCATCATCCCATTCATCGAGATATTTTCCAGTCTCTGGCCAACAGTGAAAAATCATCTTCTCTTCTTTGGTCTTGAGGTTTTCAGCATACCTCAACCATCTCTTTAAGAGCCTACGTTGTCTCATGACCATCAACTGCTTGACTGGCCATTTTGCTTCTGCCTTCTTCATGGGCAAATTTCACATTCGTCTCATCCTCCTATCCTGTCGCATCCACAATTTGAGCTTCTCTATGTCTGCTTTTATTTCATAGAGATTTCTAGTCTCTTCTTCATCCCATTCGGCAAGATTTTCTGCCTTGCTCTTCTTTCTATGGCCTTCAGTAGCCCTCTTGTTGTCCCTGTCTGTCTCCCTGACAGATCTACTGCTGTCACTCTGCATCCCTGAGTGTTCCAGCTTCATCATCCTCTCACAGTCCTGCTGACTGTCTCCTTGATTGCTGCCTACCCGCAACCAATCATTACCGAGTCCTCAACAACTCTGTCTTCTTCTACCTCCTCTTTTCTCCTATTGCCTGAAATATACAGACAAGAATTTCATCTCTGATACCACTTGACGTATATCAGAGTGCTTCTTTCCTTCCTCGCTCCTCTTGCCTGAAATATACAGACAAGATATCTACTCTGATACCACTTGACGTGTGTATCAGAGTGCTTTCTACCTCTTTCTCCCTCTGTCTGAAGTATACAAACAAAGACAAGCTCTGATACCACATGATGTAGGCGAGGTTTTTCCTCGACTCACCCGCTCTCAGGATTGACCAAAATCCCACTATTGAGCCGAAGCGGCTCTTTGATCCTCTTCAGGAATCAATATGAAATTTCCCGACCCAGTCCACAGGTCCTTCTCTACCCTCCACGACCTTCAACACTTGACCGAGGTTATCCATGAATCTCTATCGGGGTTCAGGGTTTCGCGGTTCTCACTGTCGAGAACTCCTATCCTCTCTATTCCTCGATTCGCGATCAGCTCCTTCCCTGGCCTTAGCCCCTCTGGCTATACCCTTTGGTCCATGCGACCATTCTCCTATATGACCTCAGCCAAACCTTTATCGGGGTTTCGGGGTTCGCGATTTCAAAATGCATGAACTCCTTGTACACGGGATCTCCGATATCCCGATTCTTGATCTGCCGATGCAGCCCTCCTGTGGAGCTTTCGCCAATGATGCTAGATGTTTTCCACACATCCCTTCAACGGACGATCCCGATTATGTCAGGATTTTGGGACTTCTGATGCCCCGGTTCTCTTACCCTTGAGAACTCCGATTTTCTGAATGCCGACTCTCGTCAGATCCCTGACACCTGTCCCGTGTCAACGGATGGCTCAGATATCGTCGGGGTTTCCCCTTGGATTTTCCCCGATGTCTTGTTCACGGGAATGCCGATTTCCTGATGCGCCTAAACGCCGATGGCGCTGGATCTCTGCCATGTGTCTTATCCAAGGTATGGTCCAGATCCCATCGGGATTTCCCGACTTGCGTTGTCTCGATTCCTACGATCTCGAGAATCCTGAATTCCCGATGGCCGATATCCCGATGACTAAACCCCGTGCAACTTCCGCAGATCCGACGGTTGTCGGGTATCTGTCTCAGATATGATGACTCAGACCTGTTCTCCTCATGCGCTCCTCCTCCAGAGGCTAATCTCTGCATAACTCCTCCCGATCTGACGACTGTTGGGATTTCCTTCACGAGATCCGATGACTGTCGGTCCTTCTCTATTGTGCGCTTCTTCTAGTGCTCCTCCTGGACGTGAAATAATCAACGTTATAGGTCTCTTCTTCCCACGTTCTGATGACTGTTGTTTCTCCTTCTTGAGCACCTTCACGTCTTCTTCCCAGACTTGGATGAATAGCCCATTCTCAAAGGCTTCGACCTTCGTGCTCCTATCTGCCTGCGAACTCCTCGACTTGGAGTATCGCTACACATATGAGGACGCTATCCTTCCTGCGCTTTCTTCTCCTTTTGAAACCTCGAAGAATTCAATGACTCCTGTGCCTCCTGCGAAGTCCTCGCGCGCAAAGTGTTATCTATCCTGAGATTCCACGAATACTCAGACCCCTTGGGGGATTTTTCTCTTCTTCTCCTTCCACAGATGGAGAATATTTAGATGCCTTCCTGGCTCTCTGTTTGCTCAAGCAACCTCCTTGCTGAGACTTCTGGGTATTCAACAACCCAGTGGAATTTCCCTCAGTGGACTCTTTCTCCAAGTAGTAGAACTCAAAGAGTTCTCTATTCTCCTGTGCCTGCTTACACGTTTTCTCGACGCCCTCCTGGCAGAGTATCTTCTCCACAGAACGTTCAATATTTATGTCTTCCTGTGCACCTTTTGCACCTGCTCAATGCCCTCCTGGCAGAGCCCTCAGAATCCTTAGTGATTCTGGTCTCTTCGAACTCACAATGGAGTTATTCCTCCAGCACCTCGTGCTTACGCTCAATGCCCACTTGGCAGAGCCTTTACATAACTCCTAAGAGATTCTGTCTGCAACTGTGTCTCAACTACACAGCCTTGCCTCTTGATGTGTTCAGCAACCTCACAAGTATTCTCACTGAGTTGTTGACTTCAACTTCTGTGCCTCAGCATGTCTTCGTCTCACTCCTCAGAGTTCAGAAGTGCACCCTCTTGTGCACGGCTCTCAGAACCTCAGCGTTCTGTCACACCCTCCTGGTATGAAGCCTCAAAGACCTTCAACCCTAAAATCAAACACACCCCTACAGAATGCATCAACAATCATACATTCACAGCATACATAGAGAACACACACAAACATCCATATACACAGAATATGCAGGAAAAACTGCTCTGTTTATATTAATAAATGGAAACAATGCATGTATATTTACAATGGTGTTCCTGAGCTCTTCCTGGCTCCTCTCTACTCTAACTCCTATCTAGCCTAACTCAAAATGAGATCTCAGAATCTCTTTTACCCGAGGAGGCTCATTGAGCGCTTCCCTCCAGGTCTACCTACCCTAATCAATTACAATCAATGGTTGTCTAGTCCAGTGCCTGGATCTAGGTCTCAGCCGATCTAGCATTTAAAGTTGGTCCTATCTAATGCCTGCACAAAGGCATGGCTTCCATGGCTCATCAGCCTAAAACATTTAATTACATTCAATTCAAATTTGAATGAGGCTGTGCCTCTCTTCAAGCTTTGAATGTGTGTGCGCTGACGTGGCTGGCTGGCTGGCTGCTGACATGGAGTGAAGCTCCTGCATCAGTTAGTCCTGGGGCATCATGAATTGTCCATAAATGTATTCCACGATGTTGAAATCTCTTCTACCCAATTGGTTTACAGATGTCATACATAGTGATGCCTTCCCATAACTTTAGTAGTTCGTTGATAAGAGGCTCAATACACACATTCATATATTTAACTTGGTACTTACATAATTGTTTGAAATTACACAAAATTATTACCATGGTATGTATATATATTTAAATAAATAAATAAAATATATTATGCAAAAAAAGAGAAAAATGAAAATTTTACATTCGAAAAATTAATGAAAACAAATACCTGGAACAATCATTGTCAACATTATGCTCTCCCTTTTTATTGACATCCAAGGAGGAATGTTATTGTTGATAAAAAAAATAGGCCACACTGAGTAACAAACCAAATCTCTCCAAATTGATTAACACCGTGAGTTGCCAATGAAAGCATAACATTACGAGGTTCATTTGTAAATTTTGGCCATTTTGTAGCAATTTCCTTAAATGCATAACCATCTGTAGGCATTTGAAGAACGTCATATTCAATTCTCTTTCATGCATGGTAATCCATAAACTGTGCTATGATTTGGCACTTGAACAATCACTGCAAACGTCGAATTATGGGGATATGTCGGAGAGCCTTTCGAGGCACCATTTTTATTACTTGATCGGTTCAATATCTACTAATACCACATACTGAGAATTTTCATTTTCGACACATGTTGTCCATAATATATAATATGATCATCAGGACATGCGTCTATACTTTGATACTCCATTCCAATGTCTTTCATAATGGCATGTAAATCTCGATATGTGTGAGGTAAAATATTTGACGAGGGTAACATAAATTCACCTAACAATCTAAAACATAAGAAATACCTATTTAATGTAAAGAATAGTAATTTTGTAAATATTGAATTTTTATTTTACGCATTAATTAACTCTAAAAAGGGGGGGGGGAAGTCAACCTTTATGTATATGTAATGAAACATATTACATACCTTAGGATCCGTGTCATACAAGTGTTCGACAAATGATTCGTAACCTTTAAGTTTACCAACAACAATGTAGTCGAGAGAAGATTTTCTCTTGACCCTTTATAAAGTCATTTATTTACCTTTTCAATTAGAGGTTCATCATAAATACCATCACTATTGTCCCCATAATCCTCATCTGGATGATCGAATAAGTCTTGGATCATTTGATTTGTCCCATCATCTTGAACTATGTTATTATTGTCATCTACTTCCATGGGATCATTAACTTTATATTCATTATCTTCTTCATGTTCCTCATCTTGTACAACATCATTTCTGCTACTACTTGGTTCTTTCTACAGAAAGTTAGGGGGGGAATCTAACTTTATAATTACAAACAATCATGAAAAAATAGTGCATGTATAAAACAATATAAAGTTTGAGAATACAATCAATATTAAAATAGACAATGAATATATATACATAGCTAATTACCATGGGACAATATTCATTTGATCCCCGGTCCATGTGCCCATATTTTATACTATGGTTTTTAGCTGTTGCTATTAAAACTCTTTCGAGATGTTTGGTACAACAATTTTTGCAAGGGAAATAACATTTACTGTCGCCCTTTTCACCTTCTTTAATTTTTTTCCCACCTCTAATGTTTTCTGACATTCTTCCCCATAGACATATACTGATGATTATATTATAAAATTGAGTGGTGTATAATAGAATATCTTTTATATTTTTCTATTATAACATATGAAAAAAAAACATGTTTTTTTTTAGCCAAGAATACCTTATACCCTTTTGAATCATTGTTGTTATAGAAAACTTGTCGCAACATCCGTAAAATGAAACATATTTGTATATTTTATAACATAGCAATTCTGAAGACAGTTGACCAAGTCAATTTTGATTTTGTCATAAAGTGGGTGACCGTTAGGGGGGGAAACCTAGTGTCCATACCGTCGCAAGTGCTATGCACATAACGTCGCAATTCTGATGACAGTTGACCAAGTCAATTTTGACTTTGTCAAATAGTAGGTGACCGTTAGGGGGGGGGAACCTAGTATCCACACCGTTGCAAGTGAAATGCACATTTTATGTCGTCACAAGAGCCATGTATTCTGAACTTCGTCGCTCTTGCAACGATTTGAAAAGTACGTCGCAAGTGTGACGATCTCAGGAAGTATGGAGAAAAATAATTAAAATTGCCTCTATTTTTCGACAGTATGGCCAATTTTGTCCATAACATTTCAATTAGATTGTCGTAATTTTTCCAATATGTAGTAGTGAGTTACACCCTGGGCCTATTTACATCATTGATAGGTAAACTTGTGCTTAACATATGACAAACCATGTTTGGTCACTAACTAAGTGGTTTCCCTTGTGTTCGACGTTAATAACCATTATCACACATAGGGATTCATGTGGTACCTTGGTTTCCATTTGACCTCATTAGTGGATTCCTCAAATTTTTCAGCAGTCTCCATCACTAGCTACTATTCAGAGAGTCGTTGCCATGTTTTATTCCATCTAGTGAATGTCAAATTATTACCTCGGTGTGGTCCTTTCAATCTATTCATCCGAGTCCTTCCAAACATTTGGCCTTCTTCTACCCCTCGTGCTAGATGATGGAGGATGTGTTAATTCCTTCCTTCCAGTGGATCTGTTCCTATTTAGAGTTACTATTAGTACATTGGGGCTTGCAGTCATCAATTGAAGGTTCCCTCACTATTAACAGTGGAAATGCATCAATTTCCCCTACTCGTGATATATTTTATTAGGTGTTCGACATCAAATCATTTATTCACACTTTCTAGATTGTAGTAGGTACCTTGAAACTATTATCATTATCCATGGGTCATCTCGTATTTTTTAACAGTATACATCAATTAACGGTAATCAAGTAGTGTCTCACTATGTTCCACTCTAATAAATTTATTCATATAGTATAGAATCATACCATGACATATTGTTTCGAAGACCTGATCAGGTGAAGTACGAGCATCACATCTTTTGTGCTCCTACCTGACTTTGATTGTGCCACTATATTTGACATCGAAACTTGTATAAGATCATTTTTTTCACTCCATAGATTCCACATATCCTATGTTTTGTTCTAAGACAGAGCCCCACTATGTATCTATTCATGTATATGATCTACATTTTTGCATGGATCCACTGTGTATTCTCTCGTGGCCATGATTGCTACATATATATATCACATGGATCCAATGTGTATAGTTTTTGTGGCCATGGACATCAATCATTATTTCATTACTCATGGATCCTTGGTGTACTTGATTTTGAAGCCATGCTTACATCACACAAGCATGGGAATGCCCGACTTGAGAAGAGAGTATCTTACTTGTTTCTGTTGTAGGTACAATCAACTGGAAATAATTGTCTGTGGTAACTAAATTTTATAAGAAAGGGGGAGGAACATGCATGGAACCCTATGTTGGAAGTAGATCGTGTTTGAAGTAGATCTCGTTTGAGGTCTTCTGCTCTATAAATCCTTCACAAAAATATTTTAAAAGTTCTGCAACCAAACAAGTATGCAAATGCAAAATAGTAGTTGTCCTCTAACTAAATAAATATAATTGATTCAAATTTTATGTTAGATTAAAAATGAGATACACATAATATTGTTGAAATCATAAATAAAAAAAATTAATTGGATGAGAATGAGACTTATTTTATTTATAACAACAAAAGGGGGGTAGTTACAACCTGTAACCGTTGCGACATGATCCCAGAACCATGCTCAAAGTTCCTCCACCGAAGGCCTGAGATGATGAAGAATACAGTTCCAAGGAAACAATAGGATTATTCCTAACAAGATAAAGAGGAGCACAAATCCTGAAAACAAGGGTTTTTCATAGGGGGAGACAATATAAAAAATATAGGGAAACAAGGGCTTGCAGGGATATTAGGAAACTACCAGCATAAGGCTACACATTTTTCATATGTCTTTCCTCCATCCCAAGGCTCTCTTTTATACTCCCTTTTGTTAGTTGGAGTAGTTATGCATGGGCTATAGGAGGTTGGGAACCTAGGGAAACTATCAACTCTGCCCGAAATATTGAGAATTATATTTGTTTGAGCCAATTAAACATGTACATGGGTTGCTAACTAGCAAGTCGCATATGTACGCATGTTGCTTTAAGGAGAGTCGCATACATATTGAAAAATGGGATTTTTTAATATGTTTTTAGGGAGGAAAGGGGGGTTCATCTCCTACAAATAGGGAAAGGGTTGTAAATGAGGCCAATGAGTCATTATGAGCATAGATGATGGAAAATGCCGATATAACACTCAAGAAATTGGATTCATAATTAAACTAAGAAGTGGTGGAAATAGCATACCTTTTCCTAAAGGTTGTCCTTTGTATATCCTTGTTGATGCAAACCTAAAGTTCCAGTTCCAACCTATACACCTACCCCCTGCACACAAAATACAATCATTTCCTTCCTATTTCTTTTCTTAGTGTTAGAATCCTAGATCTAGCTTGGATCTAACCTAATCTATAATAAAAAAAATAAGATCTGAACATGTATGCATGAGAAAAAACATTCATAGGTGAAAACCAATGATCTATTAATATGGAAAATGGAAATACATCAATACAATTACCTCTTGGTGTATATGCATTCCCCTTTTCCCCTTCCTCCTTGCTCCTCCTCAACTCTTCAACCAAGCTAGGAAACCTGATTGCAAGTGGTGTAGATGGAGAAACACCTCTGAATTTTGACAACATTGATTTGTAAATGATTCTTACTCTTATGCTCCATATTTTCCTTCTTTATGTAGATCCTTGGAAGAGGTTTGGGAGAGCTTCTATATATTCTAGAGACCAATGGATACTCCAATGATGTGAGTTCCAAGGCTCATTCCATGAAGAACCAACTCATCCATTGCTTTCCTCTTTCAAAATCCATGAATCTCGAAGGTTACAGAGGGTTTCGTGGGTTGCACTATAGTTGACCAGCGATGCTTCGCTTTTTATCCATGTATGACAAGTGACACGTTGCAAAAATGTCCTAAATCTCAAGGTAGAGCTATGCCTTGGATTTAATGTTTTGTTGTATTTCCTTCTGGCCTTTTAGGGTGGAAATTAAGGCTATAACACCTACTTGAGGAATAATGTAACAACCCTAGTTAAATAATTGCTTAAGGTTTATCAAGTATAATTAATTAATAATTAACTTTCCTAATGTGTATTAGTTAAGTAATGATTAAGTATTAATTATATTAATTAATTAATCAATTATTTATTTATTGTTTAATATATGTTGATTAATTAATTAATTGATTAATTAACACATTTAATGTTTGGATAACAAATTAAAGGCTTAATAACTAATTATAAAACTTTATGTATGACAGGGGATAGGGTATTGAATGGATGGATAAGCTAGTAAATGGAGGGATAAGGTGGGTAGCATTAAATGAAGGAGGAGGCGGTGAATGGGGAAGGATATGAGGGGACAGAGGCCTTCAGGAGTTTTTATGAAATTTTGGGTAGGAAGCATTATTGGGAGAGAAGGACTGTATTTCTTGGTTTTAGAGTTTGGGGAACTGTTACAGGGGTGCACCAGGTTGCTAGGAGTTTTGGGCTCGGGGGCTAGGAATCCTTACGGAATCCTGGAGCTAGGGATCCATATAGGTTGCTCCTAGCTGGCTGGGTGGTTAGTCAGTTTTGGGCAGGGTTTGGTTAGAGCATCAAGCAGAATTTTGGGTAGAGCAGCAAAGAGAACAACCAGAGATCGAGGATTTATCATCAGACGGAGGTATGTTTATTTATGTATTTTCATGAATATGTGGTGTTATGTGGTTGTTACGTAAGATTATTTTCATGTTGTTAATAAATCTAATTTATGCTGAATAATAAATGATTATAAGTTATGATTAAATTGTACAGGATATAATTTGTTTTTATTCATTATTTTAGCTTGTGTTTTATAAGGCTCTGCAGGGACAGATACCTTACAAATAACTTGGGTTTGAGAAGAATCACTCGTTGAAGGAGGCTAGAAATTTGGTTTGAGAGTAATCTCTCATTGAAGGAGATTGGTAATTTGGTTAAGGTAATATTCATCCTCGGCTTGGATTCCCATGTCAATCAAGTAAGTTTCTCACACCGTACTTATAATTAGTGAGAAACAACACATCCATTCATCTCTTTAAAGAAGATGTAGTAAGAGTGTAGTAAAAATTGTAAGTTTTTACTCCTTTCATTATAAAAATGCTTAACAAATTGCAAAACCCTTAACAAAATTTCGATGGATAATTAGAAATCCAATCATAAGAAATAGACTTATATTTTTTGTTATATGAGGAAGCATATCTTTGTTCTATGTGATTTATTTGTCTCTAGTGTTCGTTCCTACGATTTTCCACCTATGATTCCATTATTTTAATGCTTGGAAGTTTACCCTTACTTTTCTTACAAACAACTTTTATAACAAAGGATTCTTCTTCAGCCTAGTTACCCAATTGCAAAAACTATGCCAATTTCACAATTTACTTAGGTTGAAGGATGTCCATACTCACTTTCACCTAATGTAAGTAGAGGTAATGTTTCACTACAAGAACTGACATTTTGTGTTATTGTACACAAATTATGAGACTCTATCATGGATAGTTGTGTTTCTTATTAATTTTATGGAACACATAGATTGTTCCTCATTTTGTTTCTACCTCTACATGAATGTGATATTGTACCATACCAAAGTGTTAACTACAAGTTCTGGTTTGATGGTCAAATGTAAAGAGGATATATTATAATATCCTACGGTTACTCGCTTGCAACTATTGTTGTATAGTACTATGTGTTTCCAAGAATGGTAGGGTTTCATACGTTACTTCTTCTATCATAAGTTCCCATGTATTGAAAACCCATAGTACATAATGAACAAATTAAAAGCTGATATCTATCAAATTGAATACAAATTTTAACAGGTTCAATTTGATAAATTAACAATTTTTAAAATTAGTAGTTGAATGCCACACGGTTTAGCATGTGCACTAAATTTGTAAATTTTGTTAGATGTTCAAGTTATTTGTGTACCTTGAATCCTATGGTCTTATTTGTTCCAATACAAATACTTATCAAATGTAGAGTCAATGTAGTTATGATAGGTATAGTGAGATTCCATTTATTACATATGAACTTTGATATGACATAGAAGGAAAAAAATGATAACAATTCAAATTTGATCTAAGTTTCAAATGGTTCAAGTACAATTCACATAGTTTGATTCTCATGATTGTGGGTAGGTTGATGTCAAAACAACACCTTATATGATAAATGCTTCAAATTTAGTGGATTTGACAATGAATTGATATTTTGAGTAACCAATGACTTCCTTTTCTCAGTAACCTCAAATAAAAATGTATTTTTTGGAAAAAAAATTAAGGGTAGTTATTTTTTTTCTTTTTCTAGGAAGTTGCTTCAAGAAATAGACCCCGAGGTTGGGAAATAAACCACATGACATGGACTTAGGTGCAAGGATTAATGGATTTAAATTTTTCAAAGTTTCTTCGGACTTTCTCTCAACCCCGTCAATTTTGAAGCATGCCATTTGGGTGGGGTAGACCATATTGAGAATGGAACTCAGATGGACGGCTTAGTAACCCTTGTTGACCTTCATAGATTAATATTTTATCAACCTCAAAAATGAACCAAAGGCCCATTATCAAGGTAGGCTTATTATACCTTTTAGTTATTAATTATTTACTCTAGAAATATTCTAAGCAAGATTAGGATATGGCCATAGTTAGTCATGTGATCCAAACTTGTAACATGAATCTTATCTTATTATATCTACTAGTTTTTTCACATCCAATGGTGAAGTTGATTATTGTTGCATCCACATTGGTAGAGATAATCATTTCCTTGGTATGTTAATGGAGGAACTAAAGGCAATGTAATATGTTTTTACAAGTAACAACATGACTCATTTTGAATTCAAAATGCATTGATACTTAAATATGTCTAGTTGCAGAATGAACCCCTATGAAAGTAATGCCACTTGCATAAATACATCAATATCCATGGATTTAAATATTTTCCTCGATGGATTTTGTACAAAGATATTTTTTCCTTTTGCAAGGTGCTTCCAGAAATAGGCCTCAAATTGGGGGGTTGCACTACATGGAATAGACTTATTTTGGATTAGATGTTATGTCTGAGGGTTATCTATTCCACCAAATTTGGTTTGGATTTGTACCCAACCTGATCCCCTTTTTGACATACTATTCAAGAGAAAAAAAACAAATTCAGAATGAGTCACGGGTGTATGACTTAATACTGCATCAATCTCACTACCACTGGAAAAGGAAATCCCAATTAACAAACACACATAGTTGCATAATTAAATCAATAGTTATGGGCCAATTTGTTTGCAAGAACCAAAATTAGTGCATCAGTCTAATTATTATAGATCATTAATTTCAAATGTTGTGATTGTTGAGAGCACACCATAATTTTATCTATTTTTTTTTTCTCTAAAATTTAGTTTATAATTTTCATGTCTATAACAAAGAAATGAAAACTTGCAATATGGAAAAGCCTCTCCCACTAGTGCAAAGTAACTAATTATGTTCTATGGAATTGTGGTATACAAGATATTGAGTTTATCATGGGCCATTATCATGTTGAAAAATTACGGTCCACATTTGTTATTTTAATCGATGGTAATTTTTACAATTTCATTTTAAATGGGTACTAGAATACAAACATTTATGCAGTGTATCTTTTCCCTAATATATTTGATCTAGATCTTTCCCCTGTACCCCAAAAAATTCAATTTATGTGTTGTTTTTGCAAATCTAAAGAAAATATTAATAACAGTGAAGAATTCCACCTTTGGAATCTCTAAATCCCTTCAAATTAGTGATACAAAAGTAGCAAGAAAAAAGTGTTTGTACATAATATCCTCTTTTTAGTACCTACCAAGGTACTATAGTAATCGATTAGATTTTCTTTTTCAATGTTTTTGCAATGTTTTTACTAAGTTTTTGTAATAATTTTATTAATTTGAATATTTTCGAAATTCAAAAAAAAAAATCAGAATTTTCTGATATTCATTATCGTTTTTTTCATTGGTGATTGAAACTTTGGATGGGACTTAAATCCCTGGTATGTTTCAATTATTTTTCCTATTTGTCAGTCTTGTAAAATGAATTTTAAAAATTACAATTATAATTGGCTAGACTCTGACCCCTTCTGACATTTATGTCAGGCTTTGAAGCACCCAAAGTCAGAAGTCTGACCCCTTCTGACATTTTTGACAGGATTTGAAGCTCCCAATGTTTCACTGCAGTCAAAGGCATCCACACGACTTTGCATTTGAATTCATACCCACAACACTTCACTTGGATATGCTCCTACTCCATATGTGCTCCATCTGTGTGCATGCAATGCTCCACTTGGATGCTCCATCTGTGTGCATGCGCTCCACTTGGATGATTGAAGCCATTTAACCTCCATTGCATTCTTATTTTCAAGGTTCAACCTCTATTGAATTCTTATTTTTAGGGTCCATTCTATTGAAAACATGATGAGAGAGAGCGCTTAAAGACATATTGATGGAATTGATGGAAAGGGAAGATTGATGGCATAATGGAAATGGCACAACAAAGGTATTTCTGTTGGACACACCTACCACACTTAGAGGGGGGGGTGAATGAGTGTGGGGCTCTTTTTCCCAAAACTTCCCTCTTGCACAAAAACTCATCAATTAGCATTCAACATTTATTCATTACCCATTGTTGTCATTTATAACCATTTTAGATGTGAGCACCTTATCTGACCAACATATATCAGCAATATATCATCAACAATTCATCACCACAATGAACACAAAGAACACCAAGATGTATGTACAATTTTCTTTTTATTACGGACTACAATCCAGCAGGGTTTATAAGCCAACTTTCTTGAATGAAATTACAACTCTAGAGAGAACCAGCTCTATATACAGAGACTCAACTTGCATTCCTACCGACATCAATTGAGATAGAGGCAACAATCCTCAAGCAGGATATCAATATGTACCATAAACAGAGCATCAACCATGCACAAACATATACCCAAACAAATTACATCAACCAGCCACCAACCCCGTAATCAGCCTGTACCAAACAAGTGCCAAATCAACCATGTACCAAATTATGTATATAATCATTGTGTCAACCAATCATCAAAATGACTCAACAATATGTACCAACATCATCAAATATACACCTCATGTATGTGCCAACTCATCAACTACTTGTCTCAACCATGTACTCAACATGTACCCCTCAACCAAAAGCCCTCGTAGTTTCACCATAAAAATATGATTTGTAGCTACGTAATAGACCTGGCGGGTGTATCTTATTACATTCCTGCAAACCTTCCCTTAACTTTAACAGTAAGAGGTAGCATTTACATCAAACTTTTCTTTAGTCTCACATGCCTAGTTTTGGATTAGTCAACAACCTAACTTGGAAGTAATGTAACTGAACACATTGTGTATAAAGATTTGAAACTGATACAATGTTCTTCAGTGTGTTTTGTGAATTCCTCCAGGTTTCACTACAATCTCTCAGACAATAAGTTATATAAAAAATGGCATACATTTCTAAATTATGTCTTATTCTAAAGAGAGAACTTGTAGAACGTTCCCCACACAAAATATTTGAGGAAATGATCTGCAACTATTACACAATGCTACAGCCTTTAAACTAATAAAATGTTTGGTCTCCGCTGAGATTTGATCTTTATGGAAGCAGTTATGACGTTTTACCGAAACACTTTGGAGATTTTGATAGTTTGGGGACTAGCCCTGAAACCTAACTTCCACAAAGTGTAACTCAAAAATACAACGACCCACAAGATGGAATTTTTACCAAAGAGATACGTGGATATGTTGTCTCACTTGCATACCAATTTCAGGATCTGAATCATTCCTAGAAAACAAGAGTTATAGCGAAATGGTGGGATGACCTGAAATAACATACCATAGAAGCACCTTCAAAGGGAATTTATCCTTCCTTGCATTTGACCTTCTTTTCTTCACTTCCCTAATTTGGGCTAATATATCATTGGTAAACCTCAAACACATATGGATATTCAATGCTCAAAGTGTGGAAAAAGAACAAGAGGCAATGCTCTCTCATTTTATACTTTCAAGTAGCTTCCTTAGAAACATCTTCTGGGTCACTTATTTCACTTTCCTTATTTTAGGGGTTGGGTCCACTTCTAATTTCTCCATTAAAATTATTATTGAAATAATATTTTACCCATTTCTAGGTCCACTTGACCTATTTTTTCCTTATTTTTAGGGTTAACCATTTTTTTCCATAAAATAATCCTTCTTGATTTTTTCACCTTACTTTATCATTTCTTGATTTTGTCACTTCTCTTGATTATTTAAATAATCCACCTTGAATGTCAAATAATATTAACCCATTTCTAGGTCACTTAACCTATTTTCCTTATTTTTAGGGTTAACCATTTTTTCCATAAATATTCCTTCTTGATTTTGTCACCTTATTTTATCATTTCTTCTTTAGGTCCTTTGACTGCTGACTTTGGGGCTTCAAGCCTTCATGTGAGGTCCCTTCAACCCGTGGGCCATAACTCTCAAACCGAGGGAGGTTATGTGACATTCCACATACCATGGCACTGACAAGCACTATCCATCTGGAGGATGGTTTCACCAACAATTTCCCTTGATCTTCATCTACGTTATTCCCTCATACAAGCATGGGTCCCTCCAACCATTCTTCTAGGATAACTCAATCCATTAAAGCGTCTTCAGTGAGGGATTTCACCATAAGGGGACCACTTTGGAGGTCATCCATTTGTACACCATATCAATCCTTGATAGAACAATAATGAGAGCATGGGTCCTCAACCATTCTTCTAGGATAACTCAATGTAAAGCGTCTTCAAGTAGGGATTTCACCATAAGGGGACCACTTTGGAGTTCATCCATTTGTTTTACCTTTGCATCGATTGGTTTCCACTTGGACATATAACATTCTCATCAGGGAATCATATCAATCAATTAATTGACGATAAACCAATGGCTCAAAATCAAACCAAACCATTTACATCAATGACATATAGTCCATAATCTCCCAAGTAATCAAACCAGTGGCATCAATGACAAACATTGGCATCAATGACAACCTTGTGATCCAACAATTTCATGAGAGGCGTTCAAGGGATTACAAGGCATCAAAGGGAGGGATTAGAAGGCTCACACTTGACATCAACCAATGACATCAATCAAACCAAACCATTTACATCAATGACATATGATCCAACAATCTCCCAAGTAATCAAACCATTGGCATCAATGACAAACCATTGGCATCAATGACAACATGATCCAACAATTTCATGGCGAGGGCGTTCAAGGGATTACAAGGCATCAAAGGGAGGGATTAGAAGGCTCACTAGACGGTTCAAGTGGCTATAGAAGATTTGATGGTGACCATAGGAAAGGGATTACAAGGCTCACTTAGTAGGCGGTTTGATGGTGAGGGTGTTCATTGGTTAGATGGTTCAAACAACTATAGGCGATTTGATGGTGAGGGCATTCATAGGAAAGGGATTACAAGGCTCACTCAGTAGGCAGTTTGATGGTGAGGTCGTTCATTGGCAAGGGATTACAAGGCTCACTAGGTGGGTCAAGCAGTTGTGGGCAGTTTGATGGTGAGGGCATTCAATGACGAGGGATTACAAGGATCACTAGGCGACTCAAGCAGCTATAGGTGGTAGTCGGCTCAAGCAGTTTTAGGTGGTAGTGTGTGCTTGTCGCGTTTCATGATAGAAAAACATTTTCTCAATTATGCTTCCATTTTATAAATTAACAAAAAATTATGTCTAGTGGTGGACTGATTGTGACATTGGTTATTTGACTTATCATTTTTAGGCAAAAGTAATTTCATTTTTTCATTTTCCAAGTGCTGAAGTACTTGTTGGTTTTGTGTTTTGTGATTGAATTTAATTTGACATATAAAAACACATAGTTTGTTTGAACATATTTTCTTGTTTGAACATATTTTCTTGATAAAATTTCAAGGTTGGATTAAACAAAACTTCAATTTTATAGTGATAATTACCAGTTCTTGGAGTGAAGTCTCTAGACTACAATAAAAAGCAGAAAAATACCAGAATGTGATGCAAAAACATTCCCATGGCGTAATAGAAACACCAGTGGGTAGAGACACCCAGGAAACATTAGACAACATACTTCAAGTCTAACCTTATTTGCCACACAAAATATATTCCTTTATTTCTTTTAAGCATACAACTTTAATGCAAAGACATTTTCTGCAATTTATGCCAAAATTGCAAGACATCAAGAATATAAAATACTTGAAAATTGCAAGACATCAAGAATATAATTCAAGAAATCAATTCAACCAAATTGCATCTTAGTTGGTTTCGCATCTTAGTTGGTTTTCATGTGTCCTTAGAATGGATGGGGACGAACTACCATGCTACCATGAATATGAATACTAGGTGTTAATTTAGACGAAGTGCATATTTATTCTCCTAATCATTCATATTTCTTCTAAACCAGCTCATAATAAAGAATAAACTTTATGTTTATGATGAGTGATTGTAGAAGTGCCAGTGGGAAAGAACCCACTAAGAAAGGTATGGTGATTGACATTTTTAAAATACCAAGAAAGCATCTACAATTCCTATGAAAGACTGAACGACCATATATAAGACCCAAAACAACTAGTCCGATGGACTATATCATGCAACCTTGATCCCAAGGAAGTACTTGTAGATAACACACAAAGCTGGAGATAAATCGAGACAAAATATTTGAATATATCTCAATTCAATTCCTATGAAAGACTGAACGACCATATATAAGACCCAAAACAACCAGTCCGATGGACTATATCATGCAACCTTGATCCCAAGGAAGTACTTGTAGATAACACACAAAGCTGGAGATAAATCGAGACAAAATATTTGAATATATCTCAATTCAATTACGAAGGATACAAATTTCCTTCAAATACAATGTTACATACTTCAATAAATGAAAAAAAAACCAAAGAATTTAATTTAAGACAATATAGGAACAAAATGCAGAGGTAAGCTAACCGATTCTAGCTTAATCTTTAACATATCTGACATCCAAGCCAGGGGAGAGCACATTCGCTCTTTGAATGCCTCGCAGATACCTCAGGATCTTTGTTGCCACCCAAGGAGTTAATGAAGGGGTTGGCTTACCTTGAAGCTTCAACATTCGACTGTGGACTAAGACATGCACACCAGGTAGTTGAGATGGCTACGCAACCCATACATCCACAAAATTACCAAGGTAATTCCACCCTACATCCATCCTATCGATCATACACTAATGGTACTGAAGCTTCCCTTGGGTTCTGAAGTTACCCTTGGATGTTGGTTCAACATACCAACTTGACAAATGTTTCTTTTGATGTAGAAAATAGAAGATGTTGGTTCAACATACCAACTTCACTAATGTTTCTTTTTCTGTAGAAAATAGAACCACCTAGGACTAGCATGCATGCAGAGTATCTAGTGAGGATACGTGTTGGAATAAATCATGCAGAGTATCCAATGAGAATACTTATTGGATTAAATCTTTTGATAGTTGGGCCATACCTCAAACTAAACGCATATCCCTCATTTATTTTAAAATGTTTTTTAAATAATAATAATATATTACTGATCACCTTTGTAAATCAGTTTGGGACCTTTGTAAATCAGTTTGGGTTTTTCATGTCGGATTTAATTTCATTGTTCTTTGTTTACTGATTGAATTGAGTAAATGTTCGTAGTACGCGGTTTTCATGTTTTATTTAATTTCATTGTTCTTTGTTTCCTGATTGAATTGCGTAAATGTTTGTAGTACGCGTTTCATATTAGGTTGGAAAAATGTTAGAGAATCTACAGTGCAAGCTCCAGATCACTATCCTACCTCATACCATGTCCACTTGATTAAAATATCACAGAATTGACATTGCATAAACTACTTTAGGTTTATAACTCTTCATATTTTTTTTTTAGTAAAATGTGGTTTAACGCTTACAACGCCTTCTATTTTGCAGATTCGAGGAAGAAATCCAAATTTTGAGCCTGACAAATCTCCTTCTATTTTGCAGATTCAAGGAAGAGACCGAAATTTTCAGCCAAACAAATCTTGGAGGCGGGTCGACCTGTCAAATAAAAGATCATAACCTATCATGAAATGATGCCACATTAGTAGAAAAATATTTTTGATATCAGTAAATCTCCACGCTTGCAACCAAATCGAAGCGACTTGAGAGCATTGATCAAAAGACAGTTAGATCAAATATAGACTATGGATAAAAAAAAACTTCGTGGTGCCACGTTGTCAGTTTTTCCAATGGTTAATTGAATGGTTTAAATCGATGAAGAAAATCACTCCATCTTACGCGGTTTCTGAGTACCAGACCACTGAAATTTTTTCTTGCAAACTTTGATTAGTAAAAATGTGAAAACTTATATGCCAGGTGACATATGGAAAGGCACCAAAAATCACTGAGGTCTACAACTTGAGATCACCATGTCAATTTAAAAAAAATAAAATAAAAGAGGAATCTGGCTAGAAGGTTTCCAAAAGTGTGATTCAAGATGAGGCATGGTGTTATGTAAAAATTAAGTTGCCATGCATAAAATCCACGTAAGATGCACCAAATTATCAGTTCATTGGATGAGGGTTTGTACAATTAAGATAACTCAAGATTGTGTGGCATAATTCTGTGGATATGAAGCCATTGAATCATTAATACACCAGATTATCGCTCTATCGCATCACTAGATCACATGGCATAGTGAAATGTCTCCAGTTCATAGAATTTATGTCACTAATTTGTAAGGTTTAGATATCCAGGAAATCGTGCTGCAAAAAAAAGATTATAATCAAAATCGTTCTGATCGTAAAGCAACAATAGTATCATGATTACAATAGTATCATGATTCATCAGAACAAAATGCCATGAGTTCAATTGAATATATATGGCAAACCCTAATTTTCCATGTAATTTGCTGCAGAAAAGGTGTTCTGGATCCGAGATTCAAAGTTTTGAAAACACCATCTGTCAAAATATCCACATTTAAGCCCAAAGTCGTTGAAAAGAAACTCAAACCTACCACGATTTAATTTCTAGAATTGTGTGACCATGATTAATCATTGGTAAGAAACCATCGGTTCATAAAAAATTTACCCCTACTATGCCACTGAGATAGAATTTGAAAATTGTGTTTCTTATTCTATCATAAAATCGCTACAAGTTAGCGGCAATAATTATCATGGAATGTTTTTCTACAACTCTCTCTCTCCAGCAATTTTTGAGCTCGACATAGAAATTAAATGAAGAAAGGCAGTTCATGGATGCTAAACCAAAGTTTGATTATGTGATAAAATTTATTTTAGTATTTTGACTTTCAGATTTTTACATTTAAAAAAAAATGTTTGTTTTTATTATGATGCAGGAGCACACGAATTTAATGAAGCCACTCAAGAAAATGTAAAAGGAGAACGTGAATCTTCTTGCATATTTTTACTTAATTGGATTATATGGTGTTGTTTCAGTTTTTCACTTATTTTAGTTTAAGGTCATTAGATTTTAGGTTTTACTTTAAACTAAATATAGTTTTAGTTTTATTTTCAATTTTAAACCTTTACTTTAATCTTATAGTTTTCAGTTTGTTCAGTTTAGGTCAATAATTTTAAATTTGTCTAAACTTTGATTATACTTAGTTCTAACTTAATTGTATTGTATATTTTAATTAAGTTTTTAGGTTTAATTCTTTTACTAATTACATTTAGTTAGATTCAATTTAGTTTTGTTTATTTTAGTTTAAATTTGTTTAAATAATATTTTAAGTTTAAGTCTTTGAGTTTTAATTCTAGTATATTTTAGTGTCATCCTTATTTAGATTTAATTATTGGGTGTAACTTCATCCAAAGGTGTGTAAACATCATTTCCTTGCAACTGCATGCCAATATTTTCTTTTGTATCTTGTCCATAAAGACCATCCCACATTATTTAGATCATTATTCAAACATTTCTTTAAAAACTGTTGCATTTTCATAAGTTCGGTTGTATTTTCATAACTTCATATTCAAATATTCCATTTTCTGGATGATTGAAACTCTAGGACTCTTGTTGTAGTTCTAGCACATTTAAATTTTCTTTCTTCTATCTCCAAGTACACAACAATATTGCACAAAACTAGCTGATAATTTTAGGACTTGTAGCATTCCTAGATATGTCCCTTCTTTTTCTTCCATCTACTTTCACTTGTAATGAACAAGATTATCTTAAATATGTGCATCTCATTATTTTGATAAAATACAACCCATATATACCTAAATTTTCATCTATTAACCATAATGTAACTATTTAGTCATTCAATTGATTGAATTCATGCATTGAAAGATTAAAAGAGTTTAATGGTGAACATATATACCTAAATTTTCATCTATTAACCATAATGTAACTATTTAGTCATTCAATTGATTGAATTCATGCATTGAAAGATTAAAAGAGTTTAATGGTGAACATATAAACAGAGTTATCATGGTTATGATGAATGAACCTCTATTAGCTATGTTTCTAGCTTTGCACGCCCGCTAGAGCTGAAACAAAACCCAAAACACTTTGCAGGCCTTCCCTGCATTATTTCGTCCAAATATTCAGAGGTTGCAACATACTGCCTCGGGCTGAGTAGAGCCCATCCTTTCCTGTAGAGAACTTTGAAATGGCCAGGATCTGTCCAGAGGGCCTTGTCCAAATCCCCAAGCACCAACTAGAATTCCTTCATCTTGAGCCACGTTTCCCAACTCTTCAGCCACATTCCCGCTCTGTTGGAATACATGTTCCATAGGGAAATGAGTCAATTAAATTAATTTATTAAAATATCGGAAGACCTATTGGCACATATATCTCCATCCATATTCCATTAAAGTTAAAATGATATCCTCTTACCTAGAAGGATTAGAGTTGAAAGTGTTTCATATTCCATTAAAGTTAAATGATATCCTCCTAATGAGAAGGATTAGAGTTGAAAGTGGACGCATTGCTAAATTTCAAAAATATTGCACTGATATATTTGTGTGGATTCATTGACATGCAGTGTCAAATTAAAATTTTGTCTTCTAAATTCATGTAATTAATGAATTTCATAAACAAAACTTTACTCATTCTTACATTAATGGATTTCACAAAAAAAAAATTACTCACGAATTTAGTTTAGTTGCGGCCTATCTGCCTAATACCCAATAATTATGAGTTAATTGTGTCTAATTTTTAGTCAGCGTCATTTGCAGCAAGAACAAATATTGCTGGGTTTCACTGGTGGAAAAATGGATCACGTCGATTGTACGTGTGATAACAAAAATATGATGACTTCCAAGTTCCGACGTGAGTCGTGGCTTGATCTCTTCTCGTCGTTTCCTCGTTTTTATTTTTAATTGGATTATGACCAATGTACAACTGAATTGAGTCTATGTTTCTGTGTTGTGCAAAACGTGTGCTCCAGTTTGGCATGGTAGGTTTTGTAATTGAAAGTGTTGGATATTGTTTACATAGAATGTATGTAGTTGGATTTGTGTCATGGTTGTTAGATTTAATCATCATTTGTATCATACACTAACAACATTCCATGCATGTGATGTGTAGAAGCACTATCCATACTAAAAAATCTATGGTTCTAAGCATACTAGTCATTTTGGCAGGTATTAGCCACGTAGATTTGCTTGTTTATTAAGCCATTGAATGAAAATAATATTTTATTCTCTTCCTTTATGGATGTATTTAATTTCTAATTCGATTCCCTGATTATAACAAGAATGAAACTTCACCTAGTAAAGTTTTCATTTCAAAGTAGTAATTTTACATTGTATGTTTAGTTTAACTTGAATAATGTTTGTGACATGTATCCCCTTCTTTACTTCCATGGTGCATATGCACACCCCATATTTTGAAATTTGAATCCATGCATGCTTTGTAAGATTTATGTCATTTTATCACATATTCCCCTTGGACCAAATTTTTGGTAACAATGTGGGGGTGATGATGTCATCTTTGTTGAAATAGTTAGTGATGTTATGGTGAATTTGTTGATATTTGTGATATCCAAGTTTTGACCTCTAGTTAAGTTGTATATACATGATGAATTGCTATAATATAAAGGATGTAATTTGTAAATAAATATTGACTATCAATAGAAAGTATGTCATCAGTTGTGGAAGAGAAGGATAAAACAAGGGGGTCTATGACCTCCACTAGAAGCGAAAGACAAGGGGGCTTAGTAGGCTAAGTATGGGACCTTAGTAAGGGATATAACCCAAAGTCTTGTAAAACTTAATTATGTCTTTGATTATTAATTAATTGTTTTTTAAATTTTAATTAATCTTTGTGGGAGGGGTAGGGGGTGGTTAGTGCATGAAGTAATACATGCCCCCTTCATGCCATGTAATTAAATATTACCTTTACCATGGAAGTGAACTAGTGTCATTATTATGGTGGTTCTAATTTTGAAGATTCAAGGGGGAAGATTGAATGTGACTCTAATTCAATTTTAGAGAGTCAAACTTACCAGAAATTGGGAATTTACACTACAAACTATCCTTTGTCTAGGAAATTGGGGAAATTTCCCTAGATAAAATGGTTGTGTGTATATTGAATTTGAACTATGAAAACTAGAGCCATGAATTTATAAAGAATTGTTGTTGTATAGAATTATATTGGATGTAAATGAGGAAATTTCTGTCCAACTGATAATTCGTTGGAATCCCAGTGGTGATCTTTCCTGTATAGCCTATGTTGGAGCCCTAGAGGGAACTCGGATAGCATAAGGAGCTACTGAGAAGAGAAGAGGATCCCATTCATTGGGTTGCATGGGATGGTGGGGAAGAGGGTCATGGATTAGGAATTGTTTTTGGTGATTGTGAACCTATGAATTGGGTTGTGAGAAGATAAATTAGAGCTATACATAGGAAGAGTGTGCCCCTTGTGGGTTCATAGCCTCAACTTGGGGGCATCCTTTGTTGTAGAGAGAACTATTGTATAAAGGAGCCTATGGTTAGGTGGAATGTTCCTCTTTTGTAGCTAGATTGTGAAACATTCTAGACATATAAGTGTTTTTATTAGTATGTGTGAATTGTGTTGAATTTAATATTGTTCATTGTTATGGTTATGTCATGGTTAAATTAATTTTTAATTTGTTCTCCTAGTTTCTTATGTTAGCCACATTTGTGATTTATGGTTTCATGATTAATGGAATGGATAAATTTAGTTTTCATAAATCTATAGTGTCATGCATGCTAATAGTAAATAGTTAATAACAATACAATAGGTTTGGTTCCTTAGTAAATTTGTGCAAATTTGGGTGGTTGACAAAAGTACCCATATCCTCAAACTGCATACAGGGTATTGGCAACATTACATAAATAGTTTAATGTTTAATGTTTAATTGTTTAATTTGTTCATATACCCATATCCTAGTGCTCAAGAAGTTACCAGAACTTGAAGGAAACATTACTCATGAGCACATTCAACAAGGAATCTATATGCATTCAAAGAGTCATGGAGAATCCATAAAGTGTTTACATATAGACATCAAAGGTGAAGATATGTGCAAAAATAGTTGCAAGGAGAGCTTAGGAAGATCAAGCCACCAAATTTTAAAGGTGAAAAAAATCTATAAGAGGATGCTAAAGCTTGGTCATTGGGAATAAGGAATTAATTTTAGCTGCATAACTACTTGTCGAATATAGAAGCCATAATTACTATATACAACCTATAGGGGAAAAATTTTATTTGGTGGGACCAGTTGATGCAAGTTAAGCACATCAATGAGAAGATAATTTCTTGGAAATAGTTTAAGATGTAATTCCAATAGTACAATCTTTTTGAGAATTACTGAGATAGGAAGATGTAGGAATTTCTCAACACAAGTTGAGAGATATGACTATGGAATAATATGAAAATACATTTTTGAAGTTGTCGGGGTTTGTTGATTATACTTTTTATCAAACAAATTGTAGGTTGGGAAAATCCCGACCCAATCCACGAGATGGTGATAACTGTGGGAGAGTCTACCCACTTTCACCTTAGATAAACCCTCCCCTTGCTTTAGTGAAGGATCATTCCAAAAAAAGGGGGGAATCTTTGGTGACCCTAGGGGGAAATGAGATGGAAAGTGAGGTTATGGAAGTGAAGCCCCTATAGGTCAAATTGTGGAGAGATGGAAGTATTTGGATGAAGTCATGTTGACAAGGGAAGGTTTCCAAGAAGCAGTGTACTTGCAGAAGATTTTTGTACCTACTCGAGACACAAGAAAAGACAAGTATAAAATCCTAAATATCAGGTGGAAAAGCAAGTTAATATTGTTTTCCAAACCTACTACAGTAAACAAGAATATATATCAGCAAGGAACAAATTTTATTACTACAAATATAACCACTCAAAGCATCAAATATTTATTGAGAAATGAAGCATAAAACAAGTATATTAGTTCCCAATACTTCAGCACAAACTTTAGTGGTATTAGAGTGATGTTATATGATGTTATCAACAAGTTATTATAGCATCCAAGTGGCTGTAGCAAAAAATTGCTACAGAATAAAAATCCAACCACAAAAATAAACAAGTAATCTGTCAAAACTATAAACAATGAGCAGTAGAACAATAATAGACATTTACAAGTAAATTTCAGTGGTTGGTAAGTGTGTAACAAGTAAAAGAGATAGTTTTATGCATCTCTAATGGATGTAGCTTTAAGTTTATAATGGAAGAAAATTTCTTGGCCTAAATATAACACCCTTATGGAATAAGAAAGATTATAACACTAAGAAAAGATTTCAACTTGAACAAATTCAATATCTCGAAAATCCATGCATTCCAATGCAAGTATTTTGTTTCTCCAATGCAATAAATGATTAGTGCCTTTCCAAATGGGTTATGGAGTCTTATTGTATTAGGTTAGGCCTACTACATCTCAAGGGGTGGAACCCCTTTTACTCCCTTGCATAAGTAACCCTAACAAGGTAAAATGTAGGAGGGTGCATGCCCTTTTACTCCTCCTAGCAACCTTTTCAATAGATATTTCAACAAACAACAATGATAAAACTTGGTGGACGGTATATGCCCTTATATTCCTCCAAGGATCTAGCCAATAATAACTATGGAAAAAGAAATAAAAACTAACAATATGCATATTTTCTTACCAATTCTAAGAGCATGCAAAGACAAACCCTAGTTACCAAGCAACTTCATCACCAAAGAAAGTGAAAAAGCCTCCAAGAGATAGAGCACCACTTTACTCCATAAGACAAGTGAAAAACCATAACATGAGAGAGAGAGAGAGAGGGAGAGAGAGAGAATGGATTTTCCCAAGTAGGGTGGAAATTTCATCCAAGTATCCTCTCCAAGATGGGAGAGTTATGTGTAAAATGAAAATGAAATGATTATTATTTATACTAAACCTATAAGACAAATTTTGTCCAGTTAACAAGGGTAAACCACAAAATAAGGGACACATTTCCATTTATTTTTCTCTTTAAAAAAATAATATTATTTTAAATTTAAGAATGCACATTAGAAACATGACGTCACACTGCAAAGGGTGATATTTGGGCACATGTAGGAATTCGTTGAGGTTGGAGAAGGTAGTTCTATGCCTACAAATTCCACGTGTCTTCAAGTAAAGAGTCTCCTCCTCACTACAAGGGGTCTTGCATCAAAATGTGCCAAGTTTCCATCTTCACCACCACATGCCCTAGCCCTAGGAAATACGTCAAGCCTATAAATATGTTATAAGAGCTCCCAAGAAGGTCATTGGGTTGGAAGAAGGCTATTTGTCACTATTTAAGGTGTCCTCTTCTACATCTAAAGGAAACATCCATCATAAAGTTGGCCCCAAGGTGTGGGTCATGGAATCCAACCTGTGGGAGTTTTTCCCCAATGAAGGCCCAAGTTGGGATTGTTCCTCCAAAATCTCCATCAACAAGGTCCTACAAAGACAGAAAAATATGCCCTCCAAGGATCTCAAGTCAAAGCATCATGGAAAGTAAAATCACATTTAATATAAGAGCGATCTAAGCATGTACATAAAAAGTACCTCATCAAAGAAAACAAGTGATTAAGATCCTATGGAATTTGCCAATTTTAGTTATGGGAGGGTTGAAAAAGTGGCCTATTGGGTGAATCATTCCTTAAGTCAAGGAGTATTTCCTAGGTGGAAACCTCTCTAAGTCATGTGGAGAAGATGAAGTGGATGGGGGGTTAAAATTTTTGGGCATGGGGTTCATGACATACAAGGGTTTGTATCGTATAATTTATGTGTTCTTATGTGGAAGGTGTGTAGCACCTTTTCTTTTAATGCATCCTTTTTCCAAGCCCATTTATTGCCTTTTGTTTTTTAATATGTTTCAAGGTTGATTCCAAGGTGCGTATACTACCTAAGAATGAAAACAATTGTCAACCTTGACTCTACCTTGGCCACATTTTTCTCCCCCAAATTGAAGACAATGTGTGGGACTTCTACCTAAGCATGAAAAATATTTCCTACACATGCTCTACCTTGGTTGGAATTTTTATATTGTTATTTTTTACGGGTCCCATGAGTTTCATATGAGAGACATTTCATTGTCCTCGATATCCCTCGGTGAGAATCTAGAAGATTTATAAATGAATTTTATGTTTTTCCATATACAAACTTCTGGGCCTCTATGATGTAGACCCTCCTTCTCTCCTAAGGGTTTGCATGGCCTCGCGGTCAAGGATATTCGATTCTGAGCTGAATTGGCTCTCTAAAACCTCAGTGGTCTCACTTACGATTTAACACAGGTCCTTTTAGTCCTCTAGTGCAGGTTCTATGGTATCCGCGACCTCTTCCTTCACATTGTTGTACTCTCGGAATTCAAGCTCTAGATCCTCTCTCCTTAGCCCTCTCCCCCATGTGAACTCAAGTTGTGACCTTGTGTAAACATGTGATTATGAAGCAGCTAAAAGTGGTTTGAGACCACACCGCTTTTCTCCCTACAATTCACCTCCAGCTGCCACGTACCCCTTTGTCGATTTCATGGTTTCGATTACGGCCCGCTCTTGGATTTTTAACGTCTGAAAAATTTATGGCCCCGCAATCAAGCGTGATCGTTGATCTTCAATCTCAGGTGATGCCTCTCAATAAATGACTACAATATTACTCTCCTTTCCTTCCTTCTCTCTGGATCACACGTCCTCGAATTGTTACGATCTATCGATGCATGTCCCTTTCAAATCAACGGTCATGATTTGCTTCGTCATTTAGGCTTCGGGAGTTTCAACTCTCAACTCCTTCTTTCTCTGCAGTGGATATCTTCCAAAAATGGAATATCTATTGACACCTTCCCTCCTCAAATCGACATCCCTAGCCACTTCGGGACTTCAGACTTCAGAAATCTCAACTCTCATATTTTCTGAAATTATTTTATCTGAAGCTCGCAATATATTGATGCATGTTCCTTGAAGATCGATGGTTGTGATTTCTTCGGGTCTTTGGACTTCAGAAAACTCAACTTTCAACTTTCTCTTTCCCTCGAAGTGCGTGGATTTCTGCCGTGTGTCCTCCTGAATCGAACGGCTATAATCTACTTCGGGTCTTTACCTAGATTCCACAGATTTATGTCGCATGTCCTCCTGAATCGGATGGCTATGATTCGCTTCGGACCTTCAGGTTCCAGAGGTCTCAAATCTCAACTTCTCTAGAGTGATTTTATCCGAAGTTCGTGATCTGTTGCCACGCATCCCTCTAGATCTGATGGTCCAGTTTCGACTGAAATCCTCGAAGTGATTTTTCCCGGAGCCTCAGATATGTTGACACGTACTCCCCCTGACGACCAACCGTCATGATTTACTTCGATGATTCCACCTCCTCCTTGTCCACAAACTTTCGAAGTTGTGGATCTCGCGCCACCTGTCCCTCTTGACAATGGACAGTCCCTAATCACTTCGAGACTTTGGGACTTTGGCAGTTCGCTCTCCTCTGTGCTTCAAGAGACTTAAAGCTCACTCACCTTGCCTAGATCCAACGATCTGGAATGATCCTCGATCCCTCCTGGATGGATCTTAGCCGATGACTTCGTGAAATCTTCATAGCTTCAATCCCTTGGATATTTCTCTCGCTATATCTCTTGAGATTTCTACTTAGAATACCTTGACTCCTTAGAGGGTTACTTTGAAACTTAGTCAAATTTTGGATCTATTCACTCCTTGCAACCGATTCTTACACAAGACTTAGGTTATTGTGGACGACTCTAAATGCCTTGCAGAATTTAGATTGCACTCCTTGCAAAGGAAATTTTTTCGTTATCTCTTCTGAGCTTCTGAGTCGAAACCGACTCTATCAATGCACTCCTTGTAGACTGTATGCACACCTTGCATGGACTCAACGAAAAGAGAACAATTGAGACTTATACAAACATCTCACAAGATCATATACTCAACAATATAACTCATGGATCCATGAAAACAACGATAACAGGGAATTGTAAACAGTAGAAACATCATGCATTGGATCAATTTTCCTTTGTTATATTCATTCAAAAATAAATGGCTACAACTATGATAAACAACAACAAAACTCAACAAAAACTAAATCGCAACAATATCCTACTAACTTGCAGCCTCCTCATTCAGGCGTACAAAACCTCTATTTATCTTAGAGGGTTCTTTTAAGGTCCCCTCTGACTACTCGTCTACTCAAGAAAAACTAACTGCTACTTAATTATCATTACATTCAAGACTAGGAATGAAACTCTCAGATCACTCATGATCATTCAGCTCTCGAATTCTTGATCTACTTCAGTTTTTCAATCAGCTCCAAAATATTTGCAGGAAACACCAACATTTAAGATTATGAAATGATTCAAAGATGTTGAGTTGTCCTACCATGTGTGCTTTCTAGCAATGCTCCTACATCACTCTAGCCCCTTCTTCCCATGAAATGAAGTACAATCCCTTCTTGCATCGATACACCCAAAAATACAAAAAGATAAGGAGATGAACAAGGGGTGAAGTGATGAAAAATAATGAGTATGATCAGGAGTGGCACGATGACTTGTCAAGGAGACTTCTCAGTAGCAAGCCAATCCCTAAGGGTAACCACTTACTAGGGAACAATGTTAACCACCAAGGTGAAACAGGGAAAAGAGCATAACTTCCAAGAAAACATTCTATAATCAAAATAAGCTTTAAATGCAACATACTCAAATGCCTTAAATATTAAAGTGACACTTAACACAATACCTTACTTGTACCACATGGAGAAAGACCCATCATCTTCTAGAATAAATATTATGTTTTGGATACCATCATGATGAACATGATATCTATGATGGTGAAGTGGTACTTTTTCTGTTCAAGTGGATGTTTCTAGCCATCCATCTCTCGGTACTCCATGTCTACAACCTAGGACCTCGATATATCATTTCCTTAGTTATCCCTGGGAATTAGGGATAACATTTGGCTCCTACTTGGGGACATGTGTTCGTTGCATATTGCATGAGAACCTCAACATATCCTAGTTAGTCTTGTGCCTACATTAAAACATAAAATCATAAAATCCAGGCTGGCTCTACTCACCCTTTCTCCATATAATCAAATTCTCAAAATTGACAACTAATCTAGAAAATAAAATTTTGCATTTTTTCAAAATTTTCTAAACTAAATATGTAATATGAGGAAAGAAATATGAAAGTAGATAAAAATGAAACATGAAATGAAACTAAGATACTATGGGAAATCAAGATGAAAATGCAAGAAATAAATATGACCTACCTACTTACTTGGGGCCCTGAAGATTAAGTCCTGAAATGTCAGGTGAAGTCATATAACTAGTGCAACTAGTTGATCATCTAATCAAGGTATTTCCCCTTGTGCTTAATCATGTAGTACAAAAAAGTTAAGTCAAGCATAAAATAGTCATAAGCATAAGGAATTGTGTAATTAATCATAGAAAGAAATTCATGGAGATAGGTGGGAGGGAAAAAATCATGTTGGAGAGAATGGGCACAAGCCTAATCAATCCATCTCTGAATCAAGATACCACGCATATAAGACAAATGATCTTCATATTCTCTTAGAACATTACTACTATCCCTAAAGGATAAGAAAATATAAGATATCCCAATAAAACCTCATGATTCCCCAGATAGGAGGAAACAAGATAAAGGAAAACCTCAGGTACTAAGAAGGACTCTCTTCCCACATCCGAAACATGTTGCTTCTTCATATGTAAATCCTTCTGAATGGCCCCAAGGTGAAAACACTATTTCTCTATGGTATGAGTCTTTGATTTCTATGAAATGGCCACATACTGGTATCCATCTAAATATGGGGGCAAAGGTGCCTGAAAGTTTTCATAGAAAAAACATGTATCTGCAAAAGGATATGCATCACAACTCCCAAATGATGATTTAATATCACCTTGAGTATGTTGTGACAAGTCATACTCTAATGGAAAAAACTAATTTGTAACCATATCATCATCAGGCTACGAAACATATGAATCATATACGCATGGAGACCAGTCCTATGAAGACAAAAATTCAAAATATTTTTCTTGAGAGATACCTTAAACATCATAAATAGGATCTCCATCAAAAATGATGTAACCCACACCCCTTCTATGTCTCCCAACATGTATAAAATCATCAATATGTTGATCAACCACATTAGAAGGGTCTTCTAGAAGATCATCCATGTCACTTATGTTGATCATTTTTTCATTTTCATGTGCAGGAAAAATGTAAGGAAGGACAACTTCATCTTCATCAAGTGGGAGAAAGGATACCAATGTCTCATCCTTCTCATTCAAGTGTTGCACTTCCTTAGAGTCTTCTTCTTGGAAAATTATTAATGGATCTATTCTTCTAGCACCTCTTCTATAGTGGGTGGATGATACTCTTCTGCAGTTTTACATTCCTCACTTGTTTTCTTGTCATCCATTAAAAAACCTTCTCTATAAAGAGATTCTTTGAGATCTTGGAAAGTATATTGAAAATTTTGTGTAGCTAGCCGACATTGCCTGAGAAATTCTTCAATGAGATTTGTAGAAGACCAGATACTTTTTGGATCACATGAATGTGCAAGACAACTCCTTTGACTTGATTCTAGAGAAGAAACAAAAATTTTCCTCATCACATCTTCATGTAGCATATTTATTCTTGAAGCATACTTCATATAATTCACAACATGGGGAAATGCTAGAGATAAATCACCATTAAATTTAGGGTAACTTTCCCTTGACTCTGTAGAGAAATGATTTGGATATCCAGGGATATTTTGAACATCAATATAAGGGTACACCTTATGTAATTCCCATGGTAAGTCCCATGACACGATGGTTCCATTACTTAGGGTAACACCTCAATGGAGTCACCAAATGAACTTTATGAAAAGCTCACCAAAAATAGAAAACATAACTTCCCTCAAATGGAGTCACCAGGAAAGATTATGGGAAAAGGATTTGGGATAAAATCTTGAAAATGTGTCGTCAAGGCATGAAAGAGGATTGAAAATCGTCCTGACAGTGGTGCCAAAATGTTATCGCACAAATTGTAGGTTGGGAAAAGCTTGACCCAATCCATGAGAGGGCGATAATTTTGGGATATTCTACCCATTGTCACCTTAGATAAACCCTCCCCTCTCTTTAGTGAAGGATAAATCCAACACAAAAGGGGAATCCTGGGTGACCCTAGGGGGAAATGAGATGGAAAGTGAGTTTATGGAAGTGAATCCCTTATAGGTCAAATTGTGGAGAGATGAAAGGCTTGGGATGAAGTCTTGTTGATGAGGGAAGGTTTCCAAGAAGAAATGTACCTACAAAATATTGTTGTACATGCCCGATACACAAGAAAAGACAAGTATACAAGAATAAATATTAAGTGGACAAGAAATTTAAGATTGTTTCCAAAAATACTACAGTAAACAAGAATATATATCAACAAGGAACCAACTTAATTATTGTAGATATACCCACTCAAATCATCAAAGTTTTATTGAGAAATGAAGCATAAAACAAGTAGATTAGATCCCAATACTTTAGCACAAACTTTAGTGGTATTAGAGGATTGGTATATGATGTTATTATTTATTTATTATAGCAGCCAAGATTCTGTAGCAAACGATTTCTACAAGAGAAAAATAAAACCACAAAAATCAACAAGTAATCCGTAAAAAAGATAGACAATGAGCAGTAGAACAAGAATAGACGTTTACAAGTAAATTTCAGCAATTGGTAAGTGTGGAACAAGTAAAAGAGATAGTTTTATGTAGACCTAATGGTTGTATCCTTAATTTTATAAATGAAACAAATTTCTTGGCCTAAAGAGGATGCCCTTAAGGCATAAGAAAGCATATAACATTGAGAAAATATTCCAACTTAAACAAATTCAATATCTCGAAAAATCATGCATTCCAATGCAAGTATTTTGTTTCTCCAATGTAATAAATAATTAGTTCCTTTACAAATGGGTTATGGATTCTTATTGTATTAGGTTAGGCCTACTACTTCTCAATGGGTGTAATTCCTTTTACTCCCTTGAGAAAGAAACCCTAACAAGGTAAAATCTAGGAGGGTGTAAGCCCTTTTATTCCTCCTAGCAACCTTTGGAATAGATTTTTCAACAAACAACAATGATAAAACTTGGTGGAAGGTATATGCCCTTATATTCCTCCAAGTATCTATCCAATAAAAACCATGGAACAAGAAAGAAGAACTAACAATATGCATATTTTCTTACCAATTCCTAGAGCATGCAAAGACAAACCCTAGTTACCAAGCAACTTCATCACCAAAGCAAGAGAAAAAGCCTCCAAGAGCTAGTGCACCACTTTACGCCACAAGACAAGTGACAAAGCATAGCATAAGAATGAGAGAGAGAATGAATTTCCCCAATTAGGGTGCAAATTTCAGCCAAGTATCCTCTCCAAGATGGGAGAGTTATATGTAAAATTAAAATGAAATGATTTATTTATGCTAAACCTCTAAGATAAAGTTTGTCCACTTAACAAGGGTGCACCAAAAAGTAAGGGAGACATTTCCCTTTATTTTTCCCCTTTACAAAATAATGTTGTTTTAACTTTAAGAATGCACATAATAAAACCAAGAAACATGACATCACACCCAAAAGGGTGAATTTTTGGCACATGTAGGAAGTTTTCAAGGTTGGAGAAGGTAGCGCTAGGCCTCTAAAGGCCATGTGTCTTCAAGTTAAGGGTCTCCTCCTTACTGCAAGGGGTCTTCCATAAAAAAAATCCAAGTATCCATCTTCACCACCAAATTCCCTAGTCCTAGGCAAGACAACAAGCCTAGAAACATGGTATAAGAGCTCCCAAGAAGGTCGTTGTCCTAGAAGAAGGTTAGGTGTCACTTTCCAAGGTGTCCTCTTCTACCTCCAAAGGAAACTCCCATCATCAAGTTGGCCCTAAGGTGTGGGTCATGGCATCCAACCTGTGGGTGTTTTTCCCTAATGAAGGCCCAAGATGGGCTTGTTCCTCCAAAATGTCCATCAACAAGGTCCTGCAAAGAAACACAAGTACACCCTCCAAGTATCTCAAGTCAAAGCATCATGGAAAGTAAAATCACATTTAATATAAGAGCCATCTGAGCATGTACATAAAAAAATACCTCATCAAACAAAACAAGTTCTCAAAGACCCTATGTAATTTTTCAGGTTTAGTTATGGGAGGGTTGACAAAGTGACCTATTAGGTGAATCATTCCTTAAGTCAAGGAGTGCTTCCTAGGTGGAAACCTCTGTATGTCATGTGGAGAAGATGAAGTGGATGGGGGGTTAAAAATTTCGGGCATGGCATTCATGACATACAAGAGTTTGTATGGTCTCATTTATGGGTACCTTTATAGAGGGTTTGTTGAACCTTCATTTTTAATGCATCCTTCTTCAAAGCCCATTTATTGCCTTATGTTTTTTAATATGTTTCAGGTGGAAGCCAAGGTGGGGCTTCTATCTAAGCATAAAAAACATTTCCCACCTTGAATCTACCCTAGTCACATTATGCTTTTCCAGGTTGAAGACAATGTGTGGGACTTCTAACTAAGCATGAAAAACATTTCCTACACACACTCTACCTTGGTTGGAATTTTTATATTGTTATTTTATACAGTTCCTGTAAGTTTATTATGAGAGACATTTCATTTTCCTCGAGATCCTTGGGAGAGCATCTAGAAGATTTATAATTAGATTTTATCTTTTTCCATCTACAAACCTTTGTTCCTTCAGCCCCTTCTTCCCATGAAATGTGGTACAATCCCTTCTTGGGTTAATACACCCAAAAATCCAAAAATATAAGGAGACGAACAAGGGGTGAACTGATGAAAAATGATAAGTATGACTAGGAGTGGCACGATGAMTTGTCAAGGATACCTATCAGTRGAAAACCCATCCCTAAGGGTGACCACTTASTGGGGTGCAATGTCAACCACCAAGGTGAAACAGGGAAACGAGCATAACTTCCAAGMAAAAATTATATAATCAAAAGAAGCTTTAAATGCAACATACTAAAATGACTAAAATATTAAAGTGACACTTACCACAATACCTAACTTGTACCTCATGGAACAAGACCCATTTTCTTTCAAAAGTAAGTTTTTGTGGTGGATACCATTATGATGAACCTTATATCTATGGTGGTGAAGTGGGCCTCTATCTGTGCAAGTGTACGTGGCTAGCCATTTATCTCTTGGTACTCCATTTTTGCGACCTGGGGGCCTTGAGACATCATCTCCTTAGTTATCTGGGGGAAATGAGGATAAAATTTGGATCCTTCTTCGAACCATATGCTCATTGTAGGGTGCATTAGAAACTCAACATATCCTTGTTAGACCTATGCCTACAATGAAACGTAAAATCGTAAAATATAGGGTGGCTCTACTCACCCTTTGTCCATATAATCAAAATCTCAAAATTGAGAACTAATATAGAAAATAAAATTTTGCATTTTTTTTTTAAATTTCTAAACTAAATATGTAATATGATGAAAGCAATATGAAAGTAGAGATAAATGAAACTAAGATACTATGGGAAATCAAGATGTTAATGCAATAAATCAATATGACCTACCTACTTACCTGGGGCCTTGGGGCCCTGGAGATTAGGTCTAGAAATTTCAAGTGAAGTCATACAACCAGTGCAACCAGATGATCATCGTATCAAGGTATCTCCCCCTGTGCTTAATCATGTAGTACAAAAAAGGTAATTCACGCATAAAATAGTCATAAGCATAAGCAAGGATGTAATTAATAATAGAAAGAAACTCATGGAGATGGGTGGAAAGGAAAAAAACATGCTAGAGAGAATGGCCGCAAGCCTCATCGATCCATATTTGAATCAAGCTACCACGTATAGACGACAACTCGTCTTCATCTTATCTTAGAAAATTAATTATCCCTAAAGTCTGAGAAAATATAAGAGATCCCAAGAAAACCTCATGCTTCCCTAGAGAGGAGGAAACATGATAAGGGACGACCTCAAGTCTTAATAAGGACTCTTTTACCACATCCAAAACATGTTTCTTCTTCATTTCTAAATCCTTCTGAGGGCCCCAAGATGAAAACATTGTTTCTATGTGGTATGAGTCTTTGACTTCTCTGGGATGGCCACATAATGGCATCCATCTAAATCTGGGGGCGAAGTTGGCTGAAATTTTTCATAGAACAAATTTGTATCCCCAAAAATATATACATCACAACTACCAAAGGATGAATGAATATCACCTTGTGTATGTTGCGACAAGTCATCCTTGAATGGATGTAAAAAATATGTAACCATCTCATCATTAGGTTTTCAAACATCTTAATCATATACGCATGGAGATTAGTCCTCTGAAGACGAAAAATCAAACTCTTTTTCTTGAGATCTACCTTCAACATCGTAAATAGGATCTCCATAAAAAATAAAGAAACCCACACCCCATCTACATCTCCTAACATGTATGAAATAATCAATATGTTGATCAAACACGTCAGAAGGGTCTTCCACAAGATCATCCATGTCACTTTTGTTGATAATTTCTTCATATTCATGTGAAGGAAAAAGGTAAGGCATGATAGCTTTATATTCATCAAGTGGGAGAAAGGATACCAATGTCTCATACTACTCATCTCGTTGTTGTAATTCCTTAGGGCCTTCTTCTTCTTGGAAAATTTCTTGATGGATCTATTCTTCTAGAACCTCTTCTGCATTGGGTGGATGATACTCTTCTTCAGTTTTACATTCCTCACTTATTGTCTTGTCATCCATAGGAAAACATTCTCTGTAAAGAGTGTCTTTGAGCTATTGGCAAATATCTTGAAAATTATGAGTAGCTGGCCGACAATGCCTGAGAAATTGTGCAATGATCTTTGCAGAAGACCAGATACTTTTTGGACCACATGAGTGTGCAATCCAACTCCTTGGACTTAATTCTAGTGAAGAAACAAAAATTTTCATCAACACATCTTCATGTAGCATATTTAAGTTTGAAGCATACTTCATATAATCCATGACATGGGGGCCTGCTAGAGCTGGATCACCATTAAATTTAGGGAAACTTTCCCTCTAGTATACAAAGAAATGATTTGGATATCCAAGGATATTTTGAACATCAATATAAGGGTACACCTTATGGAATTCCCATGGTACGTCATGTTATTCCATGGTTCCATTACTTAGGTTAATAACTCAATGGAGTCGCCAGATGAACTTTATGAAAAGCTCATCAAAAATATAAAAGGGAACTTCCCTCAAATGGAGTCGCCATAAAAGCTAATGGGAAAAATATTTGGGATCAAATCTTTCCAAAGTTTCGTTAAGGCATGAAAGAGGAATCAAAATTATCCTCGACAACGGTGCCAAAATGTTATCGCACAAATTGTAGGTTGGGAAAATATTGATCCAATCCATGAGATGGTGATAAATTTGGGAGACTCTACCCACTATCACATTAGTTAAACTCTTCCCTCTCTTTAGGTAAGGATAAATCCAACACAAAGGGGGAATCCTAGGTGACCCTAGAGGGAAATGATATGGAAAGTGAGGTTATGGAAGTGAAGCCGCTATAGGTCAAGTTGTGGAGAGATGGAATCCTTAGGATGAAGTCTTGTTGATGAGGGAATATTTCCAAGAAGCAGTGTACCTGCAAAAGATGTTTTACCTTCCCGAGACACAAGAAAAGACAAGTATACTGATCTGAAAAGACATTTTAAAGACTATGGCTAAGTTTTAAGAACATGAGTTCATTAACCATTTAGGAATTTGATGAAAGAGGAAGAATTACAGATTTAACATGGATGCCATAATAAGATATACGGATCTGGAAATAAGCACAAGAATCAGCAAACCATAACAACAAAAGTTGTTAATGGAGTTTGGCAATATCGCCAACGTCTTCGGGCCTTTGTCTCATTGGGTGAGGATTTATTATTTATATTCAAAGATTAAAAATTACATCATAAAATTTCCCAATGGATTACAAACTGATATGGATGTGTTGTTCTAGATCTCAAGAAACCAACACAACTAACGACATTAAAATCAGATGAACGAAGCTCCGAGAAATGGCCTGCAAAGTTACTCTCCTCAATGGCTTCCCTGTATAAAAGTGGATTTGGATTTATAATTATTCAACATTTTCTTGTTCTGAACCTCGTTTAGGCTGCCAAGAACCTATGGTTTTTATATACTTGAATTTGGCAACAAATTCCCAACTTCCCCCCAAGATCTGGCCTCAAACGGGCTCCAGATCCTCCAAAAATGGCCAAAATCTCCCAAAATTGGTTGAAAAATCACCAAAAAGCATCTAATAAAGTTTCAAAACCCACTTTTGGGCCACAATAGGGCGCATCCCTCGATCCTTGAGCTCCTGGTCACATGCACTGATCTGAAAATAGAAGGCTGACTTGTTATGCTATGCAAGCACCCCAACTTCATTAAAATAAACTTTACAGGACCTTGCTTCATGTGTATAAATATGCAATCTAACCTTATGTGTTAAGTTCATGCTTCTTCCTTTAAATGTTTATGTATGAGGAAATGTTCTTGTAAATGGTTAAATATGTACTTTAAATGAAAACACAGCAACATAACTTGCAGCAAATAAACCATCAAACTCACAACAAGAACAA